>CAJPEV010001265.1:56157-71663 GCA_905338385.1 Darwinula stevensoni | reverse complement strand
ACTATGACATGTTCCCAACGCACGGGTAACTGCTCGATACCCTTTGCCCAGATCTCTGGCGATCGCGAAGCGAAGAAACGGCCGACATCATTTTCGAGCTGTGCTCCATCGTCTTGTGCCTCGTCCCGCAGGTGATTCTTGAGGGCAAGAAACAAGTGATAGTCGGAAGGGGCCAAGTCTGGAGAATACGTTGGATTGGTTGAAACTTCCCAGCCCAATTCCGAAATCGTCTGGCGAGTCATCTTCGCAACACATGGACGAGCGTTGTCAAGCAGAAGGAGAAAACTTTGTCGCGTTTGGGACGCTCTTTTTGAATGACGCCAGCCAACTTCTGAAGTCGAGCGATGTAGACGACGGCAGTCACGGTGGTACCGGTTGGCAGGAGCTCATAGGACAACATTCCTTGTGAATCCCACCGACAGCAGAGAAGAACCTTCTTCTCGTGGAACCCTGGTTTCGGTTTGTTGTGGCGGGAATTCTCCTCGTGGAAGCCACTGACTATTGCGAGTGTGGTCGACGTAGAGGACCCAGCTCTCATCTCCAGTAATAATTTCCTTCAGAAGGTCCTTTCTGTGCGGACGAAGGAGCAGTGATTCGCAGACACCGACACGGCTTGCTTTGTCAAAGTCGCCGAGCAGATGAGGGACCCACGTCGAGTAAACCTTCCGATAGCCGATGTCGTTCAGATGGTTGCCGATGGCCACATGGGTGACTGCAAGTGTAGTCGCCGATTCGCGAGTGGTGGCGTTCGGTTTCGCGTCGAGGGCGGAACGCAGGGCTTCGTCAGCGACTGTAGATGGACGTCCCGAGCGTGGTCGACCTAAGAAGGTCGTATCGCCAGATTCCAAGCGTTTCAACCATCGAGACACCGTGGAGTAGTGGACGACGTTGCCCTTGAATGCAGCGCAGATGTTGTCCGCGGCTGCTCTCGCAGAGTGTCCTTGGAGGAACTTGTAGTAGACGATGGGGCGAAGAGTTGCTCGTTCGATCGGAGCCATGGCAGCCAACTGATGGCAGAAGCCCCCATATATTCACCGAGGGCAGAAGCTTCGAGAACATTCCAGCATATACAAATTGCAAAGCCCCGCCCATCATTCCTTTGAAATTTTCATGAATAGTGTTTCTTTCCAATATTTTTCGTCTGCAATTTAGAAGTCTAATCCAGGGAAGTGACCCTCTTTCCTCGTTGCGTATTGAGCTAGTGTGGAAAGATGTAACTTGGTACATAACTCCCTATTGGGATGCTGCAGAAAACATCAGACTAAAGAAGTAAATGCCCTGGAGGCAAAAATTTCAAAGGGAGACGTTTTAAACTAATTTTTTTGCATCAGTTAAATGGATGAACTTTGCATGAATGTGACTAATGAGACAAAGAGTTAAATAAAAAATGTTAAGTCTCGATGCATCCCCTAGGGGAATTTTTTCGAGGGGTGATGTTTCGAAAAAAAAATTGTTGCACAGAAATGAAAAGGTGAAACTCGGAACACGTATAGTTACTGAGCTGAGGAAGTATTCAGCTTTCATGGGGCATCCCCTCCGGGCATGGCTTTTAGGTGGGTCGGCTTTTCCCAATAATTTTTTTCCCCCAGCAAAAAGGGGAAACGTGTAAGGATGAAACTGGATGGCATGGAGTTCCTTGAGTCTACATTTCAAAATAATAATAAAAATTTCGTTAAAACAAATTAGGACACTTGTTTCAGTCCCATTTTCCTGGATTTTTTTTTTAACCAACGAAACAGACAGAAAATTTGGACTTCCCTTAGAAGTACCGGTTTGATGGTTGAGTAGAGGAAAAATCCTAATTTTGAAATATGTCTCCTTAGTGTATATTATTGGAGGGAAGTATTTCAAAATGTATTCTCCACTCTTGCAAAAAGGAACAAAAGAAAAGATTTCCAGTTAGGCACACAGAATCAAAGAGGAAAAAATCAATTTTGAGAAAAATCAAGACTTTCGACCCCATGTGTCACGTATTTCAGTGGGAACGTGCTTTAAATACATGTTTCCCATTTCGCAAAAAATGAATGAATTAATCACTATACAAGGTAATAGAGCGCCAAAGGCGCGACCATTGCGAGTTTGTGTGCCCGAAGGCAAACAAACTCGCTAGTAAACTATATGAACGTATATACACATCCCTCCATTCCCACGAAACGTAACAAGACAGACAAGCCCGGAGAATCTCGAGAAGAGAAAGATATGGAAAAGGAAATTCCGAAGCGGAATCCGTGCCGGCCTAGCCAAGCCCGTTGATGATGCCCAGCGCCTCCTCCGTCATCTCGTACTCCCTCAGCAGCGACCTCCTCTTCAGCTCCTCGCCTCCTCCCGGCTTCATCAGCTCATCCTGTCACCGAGGGAGCGCCTGGATAATTCACTTTGAATGTTTCCTGCAATCTTAAGTGACAAGCGTTCCCATCTGCTTCGATATCGTATCAGCTTATTTCGGGGATGAATCGTATCTGACGCGGGGCAACGAACGTTTGGAAGGACTTTGTCAGGAATTACTTCAATCACTTCATTCATTTAAATGAATGAATGTGAATATGAAATGTTGAAGTTTTGTACCTGGCTATGAATTTGACTGTAATTTGTGAAGTACACGAATATAGGAACGTTGATGAGAGGAGAACTATGGCCAGATCGGTCCACCCACGAATATTTCCGCTTGAATGAGCGCATCATCATGTGATATATTCATAGAATTTTATATTAAATTCATGTGTATATTAATATAATTCATAGAATTTTAGATGGCCTCATGAGACTAACCAGTAAAAGATATCGTCGTTTCGGACTCACCATGTCGTTTCCTTTCTGGATCTGCACCTGAAGTTTCTCTTCGATGTACACCATGAGCTGGAAGAACGGAATCCATGCGTTACCTCTAAGTTTTCCCTTGGGTTGCGGGTGGGGGAAGGTGGGTGCGGGTGGGGATGTAGTCTCTTACTCGGTCGATTAGCTCGAGAACGATGAACTTGGGTGTGAGGTCCTGGATGGTCTGCTTTACGATCCGCATGTACTTGAGGATCTCGTTTATGAATTGATCTGCGTCCGAGTTGAGTTCGTGGTTTGGGAAGGAGGGAGACCCACCAGGGTCCGTTTCACCTTCAAATCGGATGAACCAAATGAGATAAATCGGAGCCGAGTGTCGACCCGTTTTTGGTTCGATCTATATTGGAAGACTACTTTGTGTTTTTCGGGAGGCGTAATTAAGTCCCCCGTGGAGATTTGAAATTTTTATTTGTCTTCATACGAAAACAGATTTTTGTTGTCGAAATACCTAAGTTGACGACGTGAATCCCGGCTTCTTTGAACTTGGATTCCCATTGCTCACCGACTTCTTTCCCCTCCGTTCCGTCGTACACCGCCTCCATGATCAGCGCGTTCTCGTCCCATGGGAATCTCAAAAAAGAAAAATGCAATCATCTTTCCACGTCCTATCTTCCACCCCACACCCGATTTCCTCCCACCTCACACGGGGATCCCACCAGAAATACCGAAAACGAACACATCATCCATTTCCCTCACCCGTCGTCGATCCAAGTAATGATGAACGTTTTCGCACATTTCTTGTAGTCGTTCTTCACCCCAATCTGGATGTCTCCATTATTCAGTCGTCGCTGCATGCCTGCACATTCCAACCGGGAATCAGTTATTTTCTGAGTCTCGTTGGAGGCCACCGAAATAGTTACACAGAAATTGGAATTTTAGTCGTTCGCACTTTAGGCATGGTATCGTTTTTTTCCGCCACAAGGCAATATCTAGTGACCTGTAATATTTTTTAAGGGCTTACCATATCATGCTTTGAACTGTTCGTTGACCCACCCGATTTGGAGAAGTGAAGACGACTTCGCGTGATGTTGAGCCGCCAGGGTTCGGCCCCGATGAAAAGACTGCCTTGGTGGAAGCTCGGCTCGTCCTTTCAAGTGACATCGGTCAATTGGCAATCTCTTTTTTTCTTTTAATACTTACTTTTATTACCAGTTTTCCGTGCCTCACCGTTTTGGGGTTCGGCGGCGGAGTGGACCAACCGGAACGTGAAGACCAACGGCCGCTATCGGGAAAGAGAGAGGAGCTCTGCTGAAAATCAGCTGAAAATCTGCTAAGGTTTTTTCGCCCATGGAATTTTTCCTGTTCCGTTTTCAACTCAATGATGAAAACTCCAATCCAGAGGCGTTGATATTTTCAAAAAGAGATTCTTTCATCATCAATTGTTCATCGTTAAATCCTCATCGTTAATTGAATTGCGAATAATTACTTGCTAATTGTTTCTCATTGCCCCTTCGTCTGAGAAATGACCAAGCAAAGTTTGAGCTCACGCTCTTAAGCAAATGTTTCCACCTCGATTGAAACAGCTTTCCTACAGCTATGAGCCTTGTTTGCATGAACAGATACAACCAGATCGGCACAACAGTCATAATCGGCACAACAGTCATAATCGGCAGTTTAAAATGCAAGTTTTTGTAAAATATACCAATAGCTAACATTTTTTTTGAGGCCATTAGCGCTTAACAAGACACATCTCATTGCTTATGACACATCCAGAGCATGCTGAACCATGCTTAACCATGCTTAACAAGACGTAAGGGGCGAGACCTCACCGCCTCATCGAAGGGTGATTGGTGTTGACGAAGGCGCATTCTGCCTCGATGTAATTCACCAGGCGTTTCTTGCACCTGTTCTTGTCTGCGTGGCGGATCTCGGTCGTCCTGGACAGCACAGCTAATTTCAGGTTCGGGTAGAACCGGATCTCCTGTTTCACACAGAATCAAATACAATGTAATTCACCAGGCGTTTCTTGCACCTGCTCTTGTCTGCGTGGCGGATCTCGGTCGTCCGGGACAGCACAGCTAATTTCAGGTTCGGGTAGAACCGGATCTCCTGTTTCACACAGAATCAAATACAAATTTTTGAAATTAAAACTTTAAAATTAAATTTAAATACCAAAACTTGTAAGAATTTAAAATTCAAAATTTTGAAATTAAAACGTTTAAATTAAATTTAAATACCAAAAATTTAAGAATCTAAAATTCAAAATTTTGAAATTAAAACTTTTAAATTAAATTTAGCAATTTTTTGGAGCGGTAGAAATCCTTCGGATCGAGCCGATCGGCAGCCTCGATCTCGTCGACCTGGTCGGCGGCCTTCTCGACGGCCCTGCCCACGAATTCCGCGATGAGGTCGACGGACGTCTTGATCGGTTCCAGGAATTTCTTCGCCATGTGCTTGACGAGCCTCTGGAACGCCTGCTGCGAACCCGTCGTGTAATTGTGGATCCCGACCAGGTTCGTTAGGGCCGTCCGCGTCTCCTCGTTCGTCGGCACCAGGTTCTCCTGCGCATTTTGGCACATGCCAAAATAATATTAAGGCTCATATTAGTTCCACGGTCACAAGTCAAAGAATCGCATGCATACGACTTTCAAGACATCGATGTATCCCGAGTTCCTTTGGGAACTGGATCGATGAACAGGTCTACGCATTTCGATAATTGCATGTACTCTTCGATAGAACTATTTTTTTAATTATTAAATCATTAAATTATTAAATTATTCAGTCAATATGGGGATTCCTTGTGAAGGCCCATATTACCCCAATGGCCATATTGGCCATATTACCCCAATGGCCATATTGGCCATATTACCCCAATGGCCATATTGGCCATATTGCCCCAATGGCCATATTGGCCAATGGGCCAATGGCCCAAGTTACCTTATCTTTTCTCCAATATGATATGGCTTCGCCTGTCGAAACTTGGATGGAAATTTAAGAATCAAATGGAAGCAAGTTAAAAAAAATCGCCCGTCACGTCACCGTTACGTTACGTTCAGATCACTTGACACCGAAAAGGGGGAGGGGTGGCGAAGTCTAGTGCCGGATGGAGCCCTCCAACCTCGTTGAGGATGCCGTGGATGATCTTCTCGTTGATCTTCTGATTGATGACGGCGCCCAGCTGCACCTCGTGGATGTCCACGTCGTCGTCGAAGCCCTTGAGGCAGGCCTCCAGTCTCTTCGTGAATCTCTTCATTACTCTGAAAAATATTATTATCCAAATTATAATTCAACGTATTACCAGAATTATTACCCAAAGTATAATCCAAATTACAACCCAAATTATAAACCAAATTATTATCTACATTATAATCCAAATTATAATCCACATTATAATCCAAATTATTATCCAAATTATTATCCAAATTATTATCCAAATTATAATCCACATTATAATCCAAATTATTATCCAAATTATTATCCAAATTATTATCCAAATTATTATCCAAATTATTATCCAAATTATCATCCAAATGATCTAAATTATTTTTCATGTTGATATTCTTATTTTTTTATATTTCGAGTTCGAGCAGGGAAGAAGAACGGTCAGACAGGTGAAAATGATCTTCGTTGCCGAGGGCCTCGCCGTCGAAGGCTCCCAATGCCTCCAGCCGCTCGTGGAGAAGGGACTTCTGCTGCAATATTTTGGAGCGGAACTCCGGGAGTTTCTCTTTGATGTGCTTCTCGAACTCCTCGTTGAGGACCTGCTGGAGCCTCCTCGTGCCCACTTGGTGGAGGAGGTCGCTGTGGAGGGCGCAAGCGTTTCGTTCAGATGGGGCTTCTATAGACCCATGCGTAAATACTAAACGCAGAATTTTTACAGGGTGTTTCAAAAGTAACAGCGCGGTAGAGACATCTGTGAAAAAGGCACTTTGGAGAGTGCACCATTGAATGTCCCCGCATCGGTGGTGGTAAGGTAGCACTCCTGACCAGGAATCAAGCAAGAAAAGTGAGACAAAAAATTAATTTGTTTTTACCGATCCAATACAAGGGAAACTCCGCAAAAAAAAATACATATGAGGCAACTGAATTCATCAGTATAAGGATCATTCATCATGGGTTACCCGAAAAGGCTAACAGTCGTTACAGTGCACAGTTGCTTTTGAATCACCCTGTCTTATGGCTATATGCATGACAAGACAGTTACAAGTTAAAAGTTTGGGACGCGAGCACAAAACCTTGCCCAGAAGGTGATAAGTAAAGGAAATAAGCATTCGGCGAATCGAGAAAGAACCTCATCGTGGCATCATTGTGGATTTGGTATCAACGCGACGATGACGCGATCTCGTTGGCGTGTTTTGCCGGCCTTCACGATGATCGAAATGTGTTTTCGTGCTGTTGGATAAGAGCTAAAAATATATATATTTCTGTGGTTTCTGTTTTGACGGCGGGATTCGGATTGCTTGGCGAATGAATGAAAAAATACGCCTGGTAGAACGCTTAACCGCCTGGTTTTTGTTGACTTTTGTTCTGACGACCCTAGGTGACCCTAGGTGACCCGAAGGCGGCGACAGGCCTAGTGGCAGAGGACACCGTCATTTTTGGTCAAGGCGGTCGTGTCCTCCCAACAAATGACATTAGGACCTTTGAATCCCTCTCGATCTGTTCGTCATCGAGCCGTTTCGGTCGCATTCATCCCTTCGATAGGCAAATTCTCCTGGATTAGAATGAATGAATAAATGCAAGCAGACCTGTAAGCCGGTTGAGCTTCGAAGAATGCTTCCTCGTCCTCCCTCGCGGCCTTCATGTCCTTCTCCGCCTCGACGTCCTTCTGGGACCTGTTCACCACGCCGATGTAGCCTCGCTTGAGGGGGTAGACCTTGTTCTCCAGCACTTTCCGGGCGTCCGTGCCTCTGTCCATCAGGTCCAGCTTCGTCAGCACCGCGATGGTCCTCTCACCTGCAATCATCGTTACCTTTTTCGGTTAGTTGCCTGTCGGCGCAGGTTGGTGAAACGTGTCGATCGGACGACACGAAACCGGTCGATTCGTGAACCGAACCTTTAGGGTCCACTAGGCGGGCGAGTTTGAGGGCGTCGGAATTGGCCAGGTCTTCTGTGGCCGAGGTCACCGCCAGGATCAGTGTGTTCTCCGGCTGGATGTACTCCAGAATCATGGCCTGGATCTGAGAGATCATGTTTCGAAAATTGTATTTTGCCCGAGGGTCTGATTTCGATGCAAAAAAAGCACATTACGAGGAGAATGTACAGAACAAAGTAGGAATGTGCAGTGAGGTACATATGTTATACGTTAAGAGGTACAAACGTATGTCCTAAAATACGTTCGTTGAAAAGGTACAGAAGCAAAATGAGGTACAGATGTGTACCTTTCTTATCTCTCTTCGTTTCGGGCTTAGTTGGGTTTTAAAACCTGCTCATGGACCTCAATTATCAGCTTTGAAGGGAGCTTTAATGGCACCAAGTCTCTGACAGGCAGGGAGCTGTCACTGATAACACGCAGACAGCGTCTCCATTTCGCAATGGGCTGTCTCATGAACGGTGTCTTTTCCAGTAATCATGGGGATAGTAGGTGATAACATCACCCTGTGTTACTGAGACCACGTTTCAAGTTCATTTAGCGTTGGCCGCTCATTTTCTAGAGAGAAAAAACTCTTAACCCGTTGGTTCACACTTCTCTGTTCCCGTACAAAACCGCAGCATTAAATATTTCCCAGAATCATTAATTGCCATTGAAACATGATAACTATTCTTTTACCAAATATTCCTTTACAAATATCAGGATAAGATGAATACAGGAAAAGGAAGGAAACTCTTCTCCAAAGGTCCGGTGCGTCCTGATTCGACTTGGAAAGTTTGGGGAACATGAACGCCATCTTATGCCGATTTTGAGCATTGCATTGAGAACCCGGACATCTGCGTCTGCAACGTACACATGTGTACGTCTGGACCACACAAGTGGTCCTGAGGGACACAAAATTGTAATCTCGCATTTGTACCTCTCCTTGTACGTTTCTACTTTGCTGTGTACATGGAGTACGTCATGTGCGTGCAGGAAAATGCACGTGTTTTCCCCACACAACGTCAGGCTGTTGAGGGCGAGCTACGAAGCATTTGAAATTTTTGATACTGTATTTGACTTAAATATGACATTAGATACGGGAGAAGCAGAGATTTCATGATTGCAAATCTATCGTTGCTCTCATAGAAATGAATGAAAACGGAATCCGAACGGAAAAAAGCAGAGGGACTCACCAGCTTTTCGATGTTATCCGGTTGATTGCCCACGGGTACCTTCGTCATCCCGGGCAGATCCACCAGAGTCAGCTGGAGGACTGTCCACATTCAAACCCAGGAATGGATGTGAGGAAAGCAGCTCTGTGGGGGGAATGGATGGAAGGTAGTGGATGACAGACCGTCGGGGGAATAGAGGCGGAGGCGGATGGGTTTGCTGGAGATGGCTTTGCCGGTCACTTCCTTCTCTGTCTCCGCTCGGATCTCCTTTCTCACTTCTTCGTAACTTGTGTATGGCTTATTCGGCTGGTGCAGAAACTCCATGAACTCTGCGGAAGTGGTAAATGGCGCCAGGAGAAAATGAGGACCCGACCCCCCCCCGACATCTCACTAGGGCTAACCGGCCCAGGTGTTGGATGTTAAAAACCATGTGACATATTTCACGTTTAAGGGTGGAAGATGTCTCAGGGATCGGATATAACGTATCGAACGAGAAAGGCTGCACTATTCAGACTATCGCCTGAAAAATTTGTTTCCTTCTTGGGTAATATAATTAATTTAGAAAAATCGCAATTCCTAGCCTCAAACAACCATCGAAAGCCAAAATCACAACTCTTATTCTTGTCGAGGGAAAACCGAGGAGAGTCGAAAGATTTGATCATAACGGAATATAAAAATGATATATAAATCGTAGGAATATGAAGAAAAAGAGGGAACGAAAAAGCAATACCTTCCTGGCTCGGGATCATTTGAAGAATGAGGGGGCGCCGAGTGACGATGCCTTCCCCCCTGGGTAGGATGTCCCTGAAAGGAAAAGAAACAATACATCTTAGCTGCTTATATGGAAACACTTGAGAGCATGGCTCGGGCCTGGGGCGAAGGGACGGGTACCTGCCGGCGACGGATTCGAGGACGGAAGACTTGCCGGCGCTCTGTCCGCCGATGACGGCGATCTGGGGGAGTTCGAGGTTCAAGCGGGTCGGCTGGCCTGCCTCGGAGTGGGTCGACGCGAGGGCGTCGTGCAGCTTGTTGATCGTCGTCACGAGGTTCTTCATCCCGGCGTTGAAGCTGGTTTTCTCTGCTTCGTCGCCTTCTTCTCTGATTTCCATCTTCGCCGGATTCTCGTCTTCTTTTCGGGTGTGTCGAATACGGCAATGGAGACCCAAGACAGGAAATTTTCAAATACAAATTTGAAGTTTCATTAAAATTCTTCCTGCCAAGGCAAAGCCATGAACAGTTATTTAACAAAATTAAAACATGCTGCAGACTTCAACAAAAAGAAAAAAAAGAAAATATGCACCTTCAAACACGGACAATTTTTAGTGGGGTGCTTGACCAAACGAAGTTCTGACACATTAAAAAATTAGGCCGTAGTAAATGGAAATGGTCGAAATGTCACAATGTCGTCAGGAAACTTAAACTTGGCTTGCTCTAAGTTATACCAACGCGGTGTATTTTTCGAGACTTTTGGGAGAACTTAATTTCTCTTACAATCTCGAAATTGAGAAAATTGAAGTGGCAGTTGGGGGGGGGGGGATGGATATGGGCTTGCAAAACAAGACGGTATTATATTTTTAAACTACACCAGAGCGGAGCGATACATACGACTTGATACGTGATTTAATACTAGTAATATGAATATAAGTTACCATTCCCCATCGATGGTCACGTGTTAGTCCTGGACTGAACTGCAATTTTTCTTCATAAGACCCATGTATGAAATTTGGACGTAATGGGACAATAATGGGACGTGAGATGTTTGTGTCCGACTTTTGATAATGATTCGCTGTCCACCCATGTAATATCGAAATTTTCCAGTAAGTAGAGAGAGTGAGCATAAATATAGAAAAGAAACAGTAAAAAAAGGAATAAAATAGTTTCAGAGTAAAAGAAGTATTAGTATAGTAAATAGTAAAAAAAAAGCAGTCATGAGAACTTTTAAGAAAAGTATCTAAAAAATACAAAATGACAAAAGCATATTCAAGCGAGCTAAGAAATCGAGAAGCAATTAAATTAAGAAAGCACATCCATCAACTACGAAGAAGGAAGATCCAAATCCGGCGTGAAAATTCGAAACTCACCGCGATCTTCTGGAATCCACGGGATTCACGAGCTTACTATAAAACATGGACTGACGGGCGTGAGTTCGACGCGAGAACGCTATCTCCGGCCGATAAGGACCTGTTACACGATTCAATTGCTTCGATCGTGTCCGCGGCGTAATGTGGATTTTCAGTAATTCTAAAATCACGTGCCTGATTCAAACCACAAATAACTTCACAATCATATGTAATTTTAGAAATTCATTTGAAATGGAGATTCATATATATTTTGCTCATTGTCATTCAAGAGCTCATGAGAGCTGTGCAAACTTGACTGCGCCGCATCATTGACTCTGGTGTGGATTCAGCTGAATGAAGTGGGTGTTCCACTCAGCAGTGTTTGCATTCTCATATCATATTCACCTTTATTCTTCTTCCATGTGTTGAGAATTGAGGCTGGTTAAATATTGGTGCGGATACATCATGGCAGTTTCTTATCTTTTCAGGAAACGTATTATATTTCAGCCGGCATGCAGGAAACCCTAAGGGGCGGAAGTTATTGGCTTGATAAATACCCGGAAAGTAAGGAATCGATCTTGTTCGTCCCATCTTCATCGAAATGTTTTGTCGCAACTTCCTCGACGTGTTACAGGAAGGAAATGCATAAGAAGATGCGACGTTCGTCGCATCTTCTTATGGACTTCCTTCAAGAGGCAATTACTATGGAATTTTGGAAATGCGCCCAAGGGTACATCCACCTGGCTCCAACTGGCAAGTGGACTGTCTGTAAGGGGATCGGAAACCTCCCGAATTTTATTGCCATTTTACGATTGCTTTTGGTTTCATGCAAAGTATTGGCTCATCGAAAGGTTAGCGTATATTAGGAAGATTAAAATTCCCATTCAAAGTCGAGTAGAACGTAAAAAAAAAGCTGCATAATTGTAATAATGAGGAACGAAAACATTTGAAACCTCATTAATTATTTGGCCAAGGGTCCGAGCTCCACGATGGCGTGGTGAACCCTCACGATGATGAATATCTCATTTAGCGAAAGCATTATTTGTTTAGAACAGCCTCCAGACGCTTCTTAAAATTCGATGTTGCCTTTCGCACGTGTTCGTCAGGAATAGGAGTTGGCCCGTGCTTAGAGCAAAGAGAGCTTCAATGTCCCAATCCCCAGCCCAAGGCTTCACCATCTTCTGGAGCACCTTCTGGAGCACCTTCTGGTGATATTCCTTCTTTGATTTTGACGCCAGGAGTGAGAAAATGCAGTGGTGTTTTTCCGGTTACCGTAACTCTTGCCCAAACCATGACAGAGGCTGTCTTTTTGCACTACATTGACTCGCCGCAGCGAGCCCATTCATCAGCCCGAACCGGTCGTTCTGAGTGCTGATTTTCATCAGTGAAGATTCCCAGTCCTTGACACCGCTGTAGCGGTGCCTTCGCTTTTTGCAACCTAGAATCTTGATTTTTGCCAAAAATGAACTGGACTTTTTGCAGCTTGTTGGCCTGCATCTCGAGACTGCCCTTGGCCAGTCTGCGGAGGGATGTGACTGCCACCCTAATCAATTTGCCCGTTTTTGCAGTGAGCGCTGAGGATTTCGCTTCAGCAGTTGATCGACCCTGCGACGCATTGCCACAGTGTCGACTGGGCAAGGGCGGCCACTCCTAGGTCGGTACTTCACTGCGTCGGTCTCCTTGTGTCGTTTGATAGCTGCATGGACAGTCGAGCGGGGTGCTTTGAGCATTTTCGCGATTTCGCTCGCAGAGCGGCCAACATTGAATAAGGCAGTAACGGCATCGCGCCTCTGTTTCTGCTCGCCCTTTTGGCTGCATCAGGCTGAAACTCGGTGGGACCATGCGTCACACTGCAACCAACATCAGCCAAAAATTTCAACTAAATATCTCAAAGACATCAACGTTCATAAGGGGTGTCCAAGGACTACCCTCAAGGTTTCGAAGACTCACAGAAGCAAGCGAAGCAAATAAATCCTCCACTCTTGCGGATGAGAGCCGGTTTCGGATCACCGCATTTCGCGCATGCGCATCATCTCCCTTCCGCCACCCCCACCCCCCGCCGGTTTCATTGTTGCCATTGATGCCATCTTCTGGCCGGACATGGCAAGCGCCCACTATGCCAACACCGTCATGCAGCATCTTCAATCCATGAGAATAAATATTGTGGAAAAAGAAGAGAATCCCACTGATCTCCCCACAGGCAAGACCTGTAGCTCCCAGAGTAAAAAACGTGGAGAAGGACGTTTCCGAAAGCTTCGTCCAAGAGCTCATGAGTGCTGTGGAAACTAGACTGCGCCGCATGAGTGACTCTGGTGTGTATTCAGCTTAATGAAGTGGGTGTTTGCATTATCATATCATATTCACCTTTATTCTTCTTCCAGGTGTCGGGAATTGAGGCTGGTTAAATATTGGTGCGGATACATCATGGCAGTTCCTTATCTCATCAAGAAACGCATTATATTTCATCCGCATGCAGGAAAACCTAAGGCGCGGAAGTTATTGCCTTGATAAGGACACGGAAAGTTAGGAATCGATCTTGTTCGTCCCATCTTCATCGAAATGTTTTGTCGCATCTTCTTATGCACTTCCTTCACGAGGCAATTACCATGGCATTTTATGGCTAACAGCGATGGAAAATTACATATTGAACTGACAAATGGGAATCACATATTGGACTCACATGGAAATCATATATGGAAATCACATATGTACTCAAAGGGAAAATTGGATGCCGAATTAATATATTATTGAATAACTTGTTCTTTTCAGTTTCCTGATTTCTCAATCATCTTCCTGATAAAACGACCAGGTTGATAGAAGGTGGATGCCCCACCCGATGGAAATCCACCCGGTCCACGCGTTTCTCGAGCCAGGTGGATCTTCATCTGGGTGGACATGGCTCCAACAGGCGGAAATGCGCCCAAGAGGACATCCACCTGGCTCCAACTGACAAGTGCACGGTTTGTAAGGGGATCGGAAAAACCTCCCGAATTTTATTGCCATTTTACGATTGCTTTTGCTTTCTTGCGAAGAAGTTTAAGACGCTATCGCGTATTTTGGTTGCTAAGAAGATTGTGAGATAGTCCCTTCATTTTTGAAAAATTCACGTCCCGCCCCTCCTTTTTCTCTTGTCATGTGATGCGTTGTCTTGTTTCATGTAACAATTTCATTTGTGACTTATTGGTTTTCCAGTCAATACATACATATAAACGGATTAAACTGCATTGCAATTCATTTTGTACTTAATAAATATATATGGGGATGGAAATGAAGTCCTATTTCTCCCTTTGAAAGGCTGTGTTTTGGGACAATTGGCCACTCTTACAGTCTGTGCGTAAACGAGGCCATAGTGATACCCACTGAATGGGTTTCTGGCCAGTTGACTGGAAACTCTTTGTGTGCCTTAAAATCCACAAGGCCGTTGACAGAATGGGAAACTGGCTGAAAACCCACCCTCTTCTAGACATGCGCACGCCCTCCAACAAAATGGGGAATTGGACAATTGGCTTGGAACCCATCTTCTCAGAGACATTCAACATTCTTACTTGCAGGACTCAATATCCTTGGAAAAACATCCTGTGGCAAAAAAGGAAAATATTGACCTCAATCAGGATAATAACTATCGGGGTCTCGTCAAATTAAAATCGTCGTACTTATCAACACTAACCATGGATTTAAATCCTCGGGTCGGGAAAGTGGCTTACCTTCTCGTCCCTTTACTTTGTCCTGGTATGATACCAATAATCAACTAAATTGATATTGATGAAAAAAAATATGCTTTGTATGAAGCGACTTTGGCCTCGATATGAGTGTCTTGGAATAATTTTTGAGGCCTGATAATTTTTCTGGAAAAACGGAGTGACTTCAACTAGGGATGATTACTGTCTGATGGACAAAATAAATTATTTCCAAGTGCATTGGTTTCTTTTGAAGACAATTGCATGGATTATGCTGTCACGCCGGGCCAAGGGCCTCTATGAGGAGATTATTGCCCGTATTATGAGCATTTTTAAAGCAATTGTGCAAAGAAATTCGACAATTGCTTACTTGAATTCGCAAGTCTTAATTGAATCTTGTTCACCATGCGCTGCGAGATATACGGAACGTAGAATACCTCTTCTTTCCAGGACCGGCATTGCTGGAGGGAATTCTCGCTGGCGGCATGGGAAGCTTCAATTCACGCCTTGGGATTCTCGTGCTATACGAATATATTGGGTTGGAAAGAAAGTCTTGCAACATTCTGCGCAAATTTTTTAAAATTTTATAACTATATTAAAATGTAATTTCAGTCTACAATGTAATGACCATTGTTGTCTATGACATGTTCCCAACGCACGGGTAACTGCTCGATACCCTTTGCCCAGATCTCTGGCGATCGCGAAGCGAAGAAACGGCCGACATCATTTTCGAGCTGTGCTCCATCGTCTT
>CAJPEV010001265.1:38344-55294 GCA_905338385.1 Darwinula stevensoni | reverse complement strand
CGGTAGAAATCCTTCGGATCGAGCCGATCGGCAGCCTCGATCTCGTCGACCTGGTCGGCGGCCTTCTCGACGGCCCTGCCCACGAATTCCGCGATGAGGTCGACGGACGTCTTGATCGGTTCCAGGAATTTCTTCGCCATGTGCTTGACGAGCCTCTGGAACGCCTGCTGCGAACCCGTCGTGTAATTGTGTATCCCGACCAGGTTCGTGATGGCCGTCCGCGTCTCCTCGTTCGTCGGCGCCAGGTTCTCCTGCGCATTTCGGCACATGCCGAAAAAAATGTACATGCCAAAAAAAATGTACATGCCGAAAAAAATGCGCATGCCAAGACGGGTCATTGAAAGTGTGTCAACAGCGTGAAAAATCACAGAGGACGCGATTTCTTGCACTCTTCGCGCTGATTGTGATCGTCATTAAAACACGCGACCTTCTAGCAAGAAAAAAAAAAATTTCTGTAGGGTATCCCCATGAGAATTTCCTCTCAGAAAACGGAAATTTCCCGGTCGGGTATGAGCTCCAGTTTTGGCAGGCGTTTTTTCTTTTGCAAAACCTCTCAGTGCGTCGAGTACTAGGTGAAGCACCGATGGATCTCCGGAAATTTTGCTCCTCCGCAATCATCCGAAAAGTTGGAGTTGGATTAGAACCTTCTTTCAAGTCCTGCAGTACCAGACAGGACTGAGAAGTACCTCCAGGGAATTTCACGACTCGGGTTCCCACGTCGGCGCACCCGCCGAAAGGACCCGGCCGTGCTCGCAGACCACGACTGGAGTCGCAAAAATGTTTCCCGCGAAAAATTGCTCCGAATCGATTCCAGTCCATTCCCAATGGGGTAATTTGGGGGATATGGCCCTGCAAATTGAAACCCGGTCATCATGGTCCATCAGGGTTGAATCTGATGGACCATGATGACCATGATGTTTCCGAAATATTGATTGATATTTGCTAAATGCCAGCAAAGGCGTAAGCAAAAAGAAACAATGGTTATGGCCTTTTCCGAGTAGGTCTCAAGAGTCCATATCAACCCTTGAGTTGGGGGAATATGGCCACTTCTGAAAAACGAGTCCATGTTGTCCATGAACGTGTGAAATGTGATGGAACGTGCTGAGTACCTTGAACCATGATGAGGGACTCTCAGCAGTTGAAAAAGAAACATTAACTGCACCGAGGACAAACAAAGATGTCGACATCATTACCTGATTCGAGGAACCGTTGTGGAAAACAGGATTGCATGTGTGTGTGTGTGTGTGTGTGTGTGTGTGTGTGTGGGAGAGGAATGATCGAGTATCGATTAAAGTGACTATGCGCTACGAGTGTAAAATAAGAGGTCTTACATTGCAGGGAAAAATGTTGCGTCCTTTTTGCATGTATGCATAAACGGTGGCAAAAGCCACAGAATGCCCTATTTTTTTTCTTCCCTGTTTCACCGCTAGACCGATAGGTCTGTGCGGCGCTGACGTGAAACGAAGGATGCGCCCGTATCGCCCAAAATCGCGATGGCCATATTTCCCCACATAAGTTGCAAAATTGACACCACCCCCTACAAACCGCAAGTGAAAGGGGATAAGCACTTTGGCTCATATTAGTTCCGCGGTCACGAGTCAAAGAATCGCATGCATACGACTTTTAAGACATCGATGCATCCCGAATTCCTTATGATAACTGGATCGATGAACAGGTCTTCACATTTCGACAACTGCATGTACTCTTCGATAGAACTATTTTTTAAATTCGCCCAAACTAATTATTCAGTCTATAAGGGGATTCCGTGTGAAGGGCCATATTCCCCCAATGGCCATATCCCCCCAAGTTACCCTATCTTCTTTACGATATAATATGGCTTCGCCTGTCGAAATTTGGAGGGAAATTTAAGTATGAAATGGTAGCAAGTTAAAATGCACGCAAAAGTCTAGCGAAGATCATCGCGAGCAATTTCGCTGAAACGTCGCCATCGTCCGTCACGTCACCGTTACGTTACGTTCAAATCACTTGACACCAAAAAGGGGGAGCGGAGCCGGATGGAGCCCTCCAACCTCGTTGAGGATGCCGTGGATGATCTTCTCGTTGATCTTCTGATTGATGACGGCGCCCAGCTGCACTTCGTCGATGTCCACGTCGTCGTCGAAGCCCTTGAGGCAGGACCCCAGTCTCTTCGTGAATCTCTTCATTACTCTGAAAAATGATACCATCCAAATTATTATCCAAATTATTATCCAAATTATTATCCAAATTATTATCCAAATTATTATCCAAATTATTATCCAAATTATTATGAAAATTATTATCCAAATTATTATCCAAATTATTATCCACATTATAATCCAAATTATTATCCAAATTATTATCCACATTAATATCCAAATTATTATCCAAATTATTATCCAAATTATTATCCAAATTATTATCCAAATTATTATCCAAATTATTATCCAAATTATTATCCAAATTATTGTCCAAATTATTATCCAAATTATTATCCATGCTATTATCAAAATGATCTAAATTATTATTCATGTTGATATTCCCATTATTTAATATCTCGAGTTCGAGCAGGGAAGAAGAACGGTCAGACAGGTGAAAACGATCTTCCTCGCTGAGGGCCAGGCCGTCGAAGGCTCCCAATGCCTCCAGCCGCTTGTGGAGAAGGGACTTCTGCTGCAATATTTTGGAGCGGAACTCCGGGAGTTTCTCTTTGATGTGCTCCTCGAACTCCTCGTTGAGTAGTTTCTGGAGCCTCCTCGTGCCCACTCGGTGCAGGAGGTCGCTGCGGAGGCCGGAAGCGTTTCGTTCAGATGGGGCTTCTATAGACCTATGTGTAAATACTAAACGCAGAATTTATACAGGGTGTTTCAAAAGTAGCCGCGCGGTAGAGACATCTGTGAAAAAAGGCACTATGAAGAGGCACCATTGAATGTCCCCGCATTCTCTGTGGTGGTGAGGTAGCACTCCTGACCAGGAATCAGGAGGCCCGGGTTCAATTCCCGGCCGTGCCCTGGCCCTTATTTCGACCCAACCTCCCAACCTTCAGTTCGACACGTCACTCCTCTCGTGCAGCAAAAAATGTCAGACAAAAAAACTTAATTTGTTGTTACCGATGAAATACAAGGGAAACTCCGCAAAAAAAATACATATGAGGCAACTAAAGGCATTAATATGAGAAGGATCCTTCATCATGGGTTACCCGAAAAGGGTGACAGTCGTTACAGAAGTGCACAGTTGCTTTTGAAACACCCCGTCTCATGGCTATATGCATGACAAGACAGTTACAATTTAAATGTTAGGGACGCGAGCACAAAACCTTGCCCAGGAGCTGGTAAGTAAAGGAAATAACCATTCGTCTCTGGAAATAACCACGGCGTGTCTGGCCAGCCTTCACGATGATCGAAATATGTTTTCGTGCTGTTGGATATGACCTAAAAATCTATATATTTCTGTGGTTTCTATTTAGACGGCGGGAATCGGATTGCTTGGGGAATGAATGAAAGTTTACGCCTGGTAGAACGCTTAACCGGCTGGTTTTTGTTGACTTTTGTTCTGACGACCCTAGGCGACCCGAAGCTCCTCCCAACAAAATTGAATTTAGACATGGCCTTTGAATCCCTCTCGATCTTTTCGCCATTGAGCCGTTTCAGTCACATTCATCCGATAGATAATCCTGGATTAGAATGGATGAATAGATGCAAGCAGACCTGTAAGCCGGGTGGGCCTTGAAGAATGCTTCTTCGTCCTCCCTCGCGGCCTTCATGTCCTTCTCCGCCTCGACGTCCTCCTGGGACCTGTTCACCACGCCGATGTAGCCTCGCTTGAGGTGATAGAGCTCGTTCTCCAGCACTTTCCGGGCGTCTGTGCCTCTGTCCATCAGGTCCAGCTTCGTCAGCACCGCGATGGTCCTCTCACCTGCAATCATCATTACCTTTTTCGGTTCGGGCCTGTCGGCGGAGGTTGGTGAAACGTGTCGATCGGACGACACGAAACCGATCGATTCGTGAACCGTACCTTCGGGGTCGACTAGGCGGGCGAGTTTGAGGGCGTCAGAATTGGCCAGGTCTTCCGTGGCCGAGGTCACCGCCAGGATCAGAGTGTTCTCCGGCTGGATGTACTCCAGGATCATCTCCTGGATCTGAGAGATGGTGTTTCGAAAAATTGTATTTTGCCCGAGGGTCTCATTTCGATGCAAAAAAAGCACATTACGAGGAGAATGTACACAGCAAAGCAGGAATCTCCTGCGAGGTACAAACGTATGTCGTAAAATACGTTCGTTGAAAAGGTACAGAAGCGAAATAAGGCACACATGTGTACCTTTCATATCGCTATTCGTTTCGGGCCTGGTGCCGTTTTAAAACCTGCTCGTGGACCTCAATTACCAACTTTAAAGTGAGCTTTAATGGCACCACGTGTCTGACAGGCATCGAGCTGTCACTGATGACACTCAGACAGCGCCTCCATCTCGCATTCGACGTGTCGGCTGTCTCATGTCTTTTCCAGTAATCATGGGGATAGTAGGTAATAACATCGCCCTGTGTTACAGAGACCATGATTCAAGTACGTTTGAAGTTGGCCGCTCATTTTTTTTTTGAGAGAAAAAATTCTTAACCCGTTGGTTCACACTTCTCTGTTCCCGTACAAAACCGTTGCATTAAATGTTTCCCAGAATCATTAATTGCCATTGAAACATGATGAATATTCTTTTACCAAATATTGCTTTACAAATATCACCCGCATATGATTACAGGAAAAGGAGGGACACAAGATAAAAATCTCGCATTTGTACCTCTCTCTGTACGTTTCTACTTTCATACTATGTTCGAATCAAATATGACATTAGATCCAGGATCTAATTAGATCCAGGATCTAGGATCAGGATTAGAAGCAGAGATTTCACGATTGCAAACCTCTCGTTCCTCTCATAGAAATGAACGAAAACGGAATCCGAACGGAAAAACGGGGAGGGACTCGCCAGCTTTTCGATGTCATCCGGTTGATTCCCCACGGGGACCTTCGTCATCCCGGGCAGATCCACCAGAGTCAGCTGGAGGACTGCATTCGAACCCAGGAAGGAAGGGGATGTGAGGAAGGCAGCTCTGTGGGGGGAATGGATGGAGGGTAGTGGATGACTGACCGTCGGGGGAATAGAGGCGGAGGCGGATGGGGTTGCTGGAGATGGCCTTGCCGGCCACTTCCTTCTCCGTCGCCTCTCGGATCTCCTTCCTCACTTCTTCGTAGCTCGTGTATCTCTTATTCGGCTGGTGCAGGAACTCCATGAACTCTGCGGGTGTCACAGGGAATAACGTATCGACCGAGAAAGGATGCACTGTTCAGACTTGATGCCCAAGTATATCGTTGCCCGTAGTCCTGGATATATTGGGTGATTAGCAAAAATATGAATCGGGGGTTGAAGATTTCGCATCATCAAAGAGTGCATCCTTTCGATGCACTTCTGGCAAAAATAAGGAGGGTGATCCGTGATGGCGTCGGAATTGGTATGAAGGTGTAAAATGTTATATATTCTGAAAGTTCCTTGAAAAAATGGAAAAATATGTAAAAAAAAAAAGACCATTCGATAGCGGCAGGACCATTCCTGCAGAACGATCTGGTATGTAATTCATCAGAAATACCAGTCGTCGGCACCGTGACGTTTGGCATGCAATTTTCAGCTGTCCATAAATGCTCTAAAAAATTCATTTCCTTCTTGGGTGATATAATAAATTTAGAAAAATCGCAATTCCTAGTCTCAAACAACCATCAAAAGCCAAAATAACAACTCTTATTCTTGTAAATGGTAAACCAAGGAGAAGATTTGATCATAACGGAATATAAAAATGATATATGAATATGAAGAAAAAGAGGGGACGAAAAAGCAATACCTTCCTGGCTCGGGATCATTTGAAGAATGAGGGGGCGCCGAGTGACGATGCCTCCGCCCCTGGGTAGGATGTCCCTGAACGGAAAATAAGGAATGTATATTATATGGAAATATATATATATATATATATATATATAAACATATATATATATATGCAACAGGCAGGAAATGTCTGGCCACTAGCCCAGGAGAAGAGGGCAAAAAAACCATTAAATCCTGGGAAGAAGGAGAGTGAGAGAGGACTCTAATCGCAACTGCGATTACCGTGGGGTGGCTTTGGCTTGGAGGGGCATTGCACTCTTCTTCTATTCAATCTATAGGCACACCTTGAATGAATGCAGTTTCACTGCCCATTCGGGTAATTGCTAAACTGGCCAACTACTCTTCATATCTACATAATATCAATTCATATCTTCTATATATATTGAATTAAAGTAAAACGGTGATGCCTTCCCTAGCAATAGCCACCCAAGGCAACAGGCAGGCTATGACCGGCTCCTAGCCCAGAAGAAGAGGACATATACCAAATAATCTATGGCAAAACTGCCTGCAGATATGGGGCAAGGCTAAAGGAAGTTAAAAAGAGAATGGACAGCGAAGGATCTCATCCTAGAAATTTGTCAGGCAGCCTGCGTCATCAGGGGATTGAGGCCGCAAGTCTGTCCATGCATTTGACTTTCAAGACATCGATGTATCCCGAATTACAATGAGAACTTTATTCATGAACAGGTCTAAACATGTCAACAATTGCATGTGCTCTTTGATAGAGCAAATTTTTAAATTCGTCCAAACAAATTATTCAGTAAGTTAGGGGATTCATTGTGAAGGGCCATATTACCCCAACGGCCATATTCTCCGAAGTTACCCTAAGAAAATATGTAACAATGAGACTGATACTTAAGTTTGAAAATCTTGGGTTCAAATTCTACAAGGTAACAATACAGCAAGAGAAAGAAAGAAACTTTTGTAATGACCACATAAGAGGTATACTGAGGAAAACCCTTCAGAAAACTGTTGGGTAAATTTCGTCAAACTTGGCAGATTTTTCTGCTTTCCACCTCGCTTTCTTTGAACGAAAGTTAATTTACGCTGAGCGATCGCGTCGGGGTTCGTTCAACAAAGAAGTACGTAGTTCTCCTTTTGCTGATACATTGATCGGAATTGCAAACTTGTGCTCCGGAAATGTCGGGAAAAAGGGAGCATGCGGCCAATATTTCAAATCGAACAGAAAGGTGAAAACCATGCTCTTATTCAGGAAATGTGCTCCACAGATCAAGAAAACTTTTTTACAAGTGTGACTTCAAACTAATTCGATCATCTCCTTTGGAATGTTGGTTGCAAATTCCAACAAATCACGAATTGCCTTTGCACAATTTCTCCAAGTGAACGATTATAGTCCCTTCAGAAACTGGGTCTATTTCTTTCCTATGCATTTTCTTTCCTCGCTTGTACATCCCTGTACTTTTTCGATTTCATGTCTAAAGAATTACTCAGAGTCTAGTTTCACGATCCAGATCAGCTCTCCAGGTCTCCAGCAATCCAACTAAACTGGTGTGCTGAGGAGTAGTCATTTTTATCATTACGGAAGTTCCATTCCCTTTATCCACGAAGGTTCACCTCCTGCCAGCGATTTTCATTTTGTGCTGAAGGTGATCGCTAGCTCCCATTTTACTCTTTCCGCGCCACTTTCCGCTCGCTTTAAATCCACCCTTAGACGAGTGACATGTATTTGGTGAACACGATCAGGGGATCCACCGATCAGGGAACCCACATATCTCCAGCAGGAGGGCTCACCAGGACCTATCCCAATAGATACAATCCTTTTTATGTTATTCACTGCATGCTATTCATGATGTCAGTGATGACCGTTTTGTCATGGAGGTGCTCTTAGACGTGTTTCTCACAAATGTATGCAAAATACAGTTCTTTGCTTGACGGACTATCCGAGGATCGAGCACACAGAAGAATCCTTCGATGGTTGGACGGGTAAGCATCCAGCCCCACGTGGTGGAATGGTGAACTTCTCTTGCAAGCACCCACGGGGGTTCAGGGATGGGCGGAAGGACCACCAGGCCACCTGTTCGTCCTCTGTAGCTGATGCCTGGTGCGCAACTTTCATCGAAAAGGAAAAGGATCTCTGTCCTCCTCCACGTGAGCACTTCGTCAAGTTAGACACATGTCACAGTTTTTCCCAATTGCTAGAGCCCTATTTCATATCTTCATGGACATTTTTCAAAACTTAATGTGTGATTCGCAATATTCTTGGCTCTTTTCTCACATCCATGCCTCCCACAGTCAAAAGGATGCCCATTAATCAAAATCAAAGTACGTTCTTCAATATTCTAACGTACGTGGAAAGGAATGACTATAGATTGTCAATAAGAGACTGTGGAAATAATTCTTCTGATGATTCCCACTCTTTAAATGACAAGTAAATGACAACCTTTGTCAATTTTAAATATAATATAATGGCTCGATATCTGGCCGATGATGTGCTCGTGCCAATACACTGAGAGTCGTTTCTCAGTGATATTTTTTTGTTTCATAGAATATTTCTACAGTTTTGTGGGTCATACATTCAGATCTTATCCTACTGTCCTCAACTTCTACTCTGACAAAGAACGCAATCTAGATTCGGTTGTTGAGTGGATGTGTATACGGCAAGTGTTTCAACAGTGATCAACCAAAATCAAACCAGCATAGATTTACACTTGTAAAAACCATCAAACCGCCCATTGAGACATATGAGACATATGGACGAAGTACTGCTTGAAAGCACACAAACTCCTGCCCTCCCTCCCCCCCATTCTTCCCCTCTCGCCTTCGTTGAACGAGAAATTGTTAATTTCTGTTGTACAATAGATCATGACTTCTGCCAGTCGAGCTCACTACTATCTGTTTAGCAGATTACATTGTAACAGAAATTGATCGTAAGTAAATACTCAGGATCGGGTATTTCGGATTTTTCTAAATAAGAATCGGCATTACTGCCTGCCAACTATTCAATACATTGCTGTATCGACGTAAGAAACAATTTCAACGATTGAGAAGGAGCATTCAGCTCTGACAACTCTGGACGATGAGAAAACCTCTTTAATTGGTTGGAAGGAATTTTGGTGGATAGAGGTTGCCGTCAGAAGCTATGCATCCATCGTCCGCGCTCGTCGAATCGGTTTTATTATCCTTTTCCATACGTTAGGTTTCGAAAAATGTACATAATGAGTATTGATGCATATTCAACGAACGTCTCATTTAGGAAGCCGCCAACGTGCGATAATCTGTAGACCAAATTTCAAAGGCCATCTCTTTCCTCAACTCCCATCCGCTTTCTTACGGGACCCATAATTGTTATGGGGACAATTAACCTAATTGAATCCGTGTTCCTCGAAACATCGCGTTGAGGACGTGAAACGTTATGCCAATCACAGGCCTTTTCATACTCTCACGAACCATTTCAGTGGGAACCTGTAACGTTAGAAACCTGTTTCGAGTTTCATTGTGAACGTAGAATATTAGGCTTATTTGGAGCTCCTCCTACTATCTCTAATAGATCTGAGGAGAATATGCCTCCAGGAAGCATGAAATCCATGATTCCCGCTGTTCTGCTAATTCAGGGATGCTCGGATTAGATTTCTCCATAATACACCACATTGATTGGCCTCAGATAACCACCATTTTATTTTCAGCTCACATAGTGTAGTCACGAAAATTCATGAAAATATAATCCTGCTTTTGATTTGTAAGAAAAAACATCAATTTGCATGATCTGGAAAACCAGGGAAATGAGCACTTGAAGTCTGAAAAAAGGGGTTATCAGAAGATTACTCCCTCATTAGGATAGGATAACATAGGATAGAATTCATTATTATTCCGAACGGAATTGCATTCAATTGACCTGATTTGCAGAATCCTGCGTGACTGAGTACCCCAGCATAGAAAACGCCACCGTGACATACGACAGATGGGACGGGAAATACCCAGCACCACCTGGTTCCCGGGTCATCTATACCTGCCCTCATTCCTCAAGGTTCAATGATGGGTCGGACATCCACAATGCCACCTGTTCCTATCGTATCGATGACGCCTGGGACAGCTCCTTTCACGACAGGCATGTTCGATGCCAAGGTAATTCACTTGACTCACCGAAAATCCGTCAGCTCAACACGATTCCTGGCTCGGAGCAGCAAAGTTCGGTCGACGATTGCGTTCGGGTTCGGGTGCGGGCAAGAATCGGGCCGATTAAGTTTCAACTCGAAAAAGTCGACCCCTGTCGGCCTCCGACGCGCGCAGAAAGACAAGAGAACACAGAGAAATAACGTTCGCAGCGTACTTTCAGGGATTTTTTATTCATTATTCCCTCTCTGGCTGCCTGTGCTCGTGCCGTGTACGCCAGAGGCAATGGTCCACCGCAACCTTTCTTAAAATGAGCTACTGCACCTCGAAAGTGTATAGATGGATTTTTACATTGCGTGCGTGTGCTTGTTTGATTTCCTAGTCAGCCCGAAAAGTGCACAGCGATTCTCTGAACCAAATACGAGAAGCTACACATTGCAAAAGGTTCCAAATTTTTTTTGGGGAGCGTGTGGAACCACCCCTTGCAGTAGGTAGCATTTCTGTAGGTTTTGTGTCGGTTTTATTGTTTTTAGACAGTTTATTGTTCATCTTGCAGTTAGTGAAGTGCGAAATTGTAAGGATGGTTCAGGAGAGACAAGAGAGAGAAAAAATGAATAAAATGCAAAATGTAGTAAATAGATCTCTTTTTAAGCCTATGCGTAAAAGAACCTTTCACCTTGGTCAAGAAAGTGACTTCCCTGCGCCAAGACGTGCACCGGTAGGCCTCACTACATTTATTTTCGTAACCCCCTGTAAGGGTAAATGAAATTGAGGAAAGATCAGCCCACGAACATACGAGGTCTGTTCAAAAAGTATCCGGACTTGGTGTTTCATTTTTAAAATAAGCTCACGCTCGGAGATTTGACTGTGCTCAATATGTATTAGCATGTCGAGACGTGTGGTCTGATAGGGTTGCACTTCATTGCGTTGTGTCAGTCCATTGTGGTGAGCCGATAACGTTAAATATTTATTTGTCAAGCAGCGATTTTTACAATGTCAAAGAGTACCGAGCAACGTGTTTGTATTATGTTTCGTTTTACAATTGGGAAAATGGTCAGTGAAACCTTTGATTTACTCAAAGTATTAATAGCATGTGGTGATGATGCTTTCGCCGGTGAGCAAGTTTATGATTGATTCCATCGCAAACAGCAGTCGACAGAAAGTTTACTTCGTCCCCACAGCCAAAAAAAGCGCGAAAGTGCACAGCAAAACTAAGGTCATGTTGCTGGCTTTTATTGACTGTGAAGGTGTTGTGCACCTTAAGTATGCTCAACAGGGACAAGCAACCAACAAGGAATTTTTAATGGAAGTTTTGAGACGTCTACGTAAAGCAGTTCGGAGGAAACGACCCCAAAAGTGGGATTCCGGAGACTTGATGTTTCAACACGATAACGCGCGTTATGACTCTTTGCAATTTGTCCAGCAATTTTTGGCCAAAAACGCTACCCGCCAAGAATAGCAGTTTCCATACTCGCCAGATTTGGCCCTTTGCAACTTTTTTTTCCTTTCCGAAGCTCAAAAAGACCCTGAAAGGACACCGATTCGATGATTTCGAGACCATATAAAGAAATTCGACGGAGCAGCTTTTCGTCATCCGGAAAAGTGCTTTCGAAAATTGTTTTAGAGTGGCAGGATCGTTGGCCAAAGTGTGTGTCTTCAGAAGGAGGGTACTTTCAGGGAGATGTAGCCCAAAACCCTGTAAGTACCATATTCTGTCTATAATCGCACTAGTCCGGATACGTTTTGAACTGATCTTGTAGTTCACTTTTCTGGACTACGGTCTCTCAAAACCTCTGCAGCACTGATGCGCACTGCTGAAGCCTGAGGCGCAAAAAATGAAAAGAGGTGGGACGCAACGGTGTGCCTCATACAGTCAACCTGTTAAGAGGATTTTAAAGGGATGAAAATACATTTTGCCCCACATGCATGTTACGCTGAATTGACCAGGCGATAGCGAATCGATTGATACCATATTCGTCATCAATAGAAGAATTCAAGTGACTTTTGAATCAGAATGTATTTTTCCCTTTCGTATTATGGCTCTTGAACTTCTTAACCGATAGGTTAAGAAGGTCTGGTCCACATTCGTTAAAATAGATCTGATGATAGTTAATTTCTTTGGATGCTACTGCAGATGCCACCTTATGTACACTACAATATCATTGCAGAGGGAGTTATAGAATGCCGAATGACAACAATGGGGATGGAGTACAGAGGGACCCGCAGCCAATCACAAACTGGAAAAAAGTGCATGCATTGGGAATACATGGGTCACAAGAGTCCCATACTGAGACTCCCTTCGAGTCTCGGTGTCGAGTACGAGGACCATTTTCTCCTCCCGAACAAAATGTACTTGCTTGGAATAATCAATAGGCTGGACCTAAACTATTGCCGGAATCCAACGATGATAGCGCGGCCATGGTGTTTCGTTTCCACCAACAATACAGAATGGGAATACTGCGACATCCCCTTCTGCCCCGGCCGCAAAGGTCTGCGATCCTTTGGTCTGCGAGGATACTACAGAGGGTGATCAAAAGTTTCTGAACGCTTAAAAAAAAATCTAATATATAGGGCATTTCAGTTAAATTATTCATCTTTGAACGCTCATATCTCTGAGAGAACGCAACAGATCTTGATGAAAATTGGCCACAATATAAAATACCTTTTGGAAAGCCAGTGGGTGCTCTCCTTTCCCAGGTGATTCAGGAATTCATTGAAGATGTTGTCCATGCCTGGGACCTTTCCTTGCAGCCAGCCATTGCCAAGCGGAAAAATGTCATGTATTGTGGGCATGGCATAACTGCGCATTGACTTGTTATGTGTGGCTCCAGTGACTGAGCCATACAATGCCACAATTGGCCCCAGCCACTTCCGCGAGAAGCAACACCAGTGCATGCGGCTGGGGCTGTAGTCGTCCTGAACGTGGCCTGAAGTCGGTGGAACCGGTCTAAACATATTGTTTCAACGTTTAACAGACGATTGCAATGCCACATCCGACTGCTTTTGCGATATTGCCATAAGCGTGACGACTCATTTCGTCACGCTTATGGCAATATCGCAAAAATCATGCCACGCTGCTCTCTCATGAACTCCTTTTTATCCATCTTGAAAAGTGAGGCGAGAAAATCGCTGCGCAAAAAAACATGTGTGTTTTTTAATCGAATAAACGCATCGGTTTTTCTCGCCGCGTAAACAAAATGGAGATCTTCCTTTCTACAGCATATATCATAATGTACCACACGCATTCAATCAAGTAAAATCGATTTTGTGAAAGCGTTCAGAAGGTTTTGACCACGCTCTACTAGAGAGAGAGTATAGCAAGGGATGTCTTATTATATGCTTGAAATACTCCCCCACACTGCTCGAAAGTCATGTTGCTGATACTTGGAACTGTAACTTCCTCGTATCTCACACTGGTGGCTAGCTATATCTGAATGAATCATCTGATTACCTATTTGAGCTTTCAATGAGTCATTACGTGCCATAGTTTTAGATCGTTTGGAATTCTACTTTGAATCCCTTTCCGTATTCGTGTAATTGTTGAGCGAAACGGTTAAGTTGCGTCGATTCAAGGTCGGAATGACGTTGCGACATGACCTCTTTCATTGTAAAGTTGTAAACGCATGGGACTTTGCGAACGTCGATGTTTATCTTTTGATGAGCTAGTTTATCCCGAATGCCGACTGATGGACAATGGGATAGAATACATGGGGACGGTGAATGTGACAAAGACAGGGAAACGATGCCTAACTTGGAATTCCGCTGAGGTGAAGCCGTACATCGAAGGGAATGACCAGATATCCAATTTCTTTGGTGATACACCCACCGAAATGAACTTTTGTCGGAATCCGGATTTCCACGAGATGCCCTGGTGCTACGTCGATGACAACGGCTTGAGGGAGAATTGTTGGATTCCCCTTTGTGACGATCGAAGTGAGTGCCTACCTGAAAGTGACTTATATTCACCCAAAGATAAAAGTAATTGGTATTCCATAGACAAACAAACTTGTGCTCCATTCCCAATTGACGATCCCTTTTCAACTTGTCAGATACTTAAATTCATGTACTGCATGCGTTTAATTTGTGCACTCAACTACTTCTTGGAAAATTATCGTTTTTGTTCTGAGATCATACAGGTATCATTTTCGATTCAACGAGTCTTATTATACGATTGCTCTTCCAGGACCCAAAGAATGCAAAACAACTATCTCTGGAATTGACTACAAAGGCTCAAAGAACTGGACCATTTTTGGCGCACCGTGCCTTTCATGGCGAAAGGCAAAAATGGAGAGATCTCCAGATGGTGCATTTATACTACATGACTTCCCTAGAAACCTCATGGTTGACCACAACTACTGTGGGAACCCTGCAGCGACTGTTTCAGGGCCATGGTGCCTTATTGAATGGAACAATATGTTGGGGAATGAATATTATTCTGTGATTCCGGAGGCCTGCCATGTGCGTTCATGTTTTCGAGAAGAAATGGAGAAGGCACCTGAGACGGAGTGCACACGCAAGTCGAGTGAGCTTAAAATGTCAATACCAATTGGTAATTCCATGATACGACGACTTCTCTTTCAGTGTCACAAAACTCGGATGGCCACGTTGATGCATTGACCGTCTCAAACTGGAGCGTTACCAAAAGTTTCCGTGATTCCAAGGCTCAAATATACTGCATTTCATTTTAAGATGTCGCTAGGCCGCCAAGAATTGTAAAATGGTCAGTGCTGTGAATATCACTGCTGTGCTTCGTGTAAGAACGGTATGGATTTTTACTTGGATCCAAAACTCATCCTTCTGCCTGGATCACTAGTTCCAAAATACAATACAGTATTCTCACACCAAGTTCAAACCGGAGTGCGGCAAGCAGAAAGCTTTTCAACCGAAGGATCAAAATATAACATATGCAAAGGAAACCATTGTCCTTCACAAGAAATTGCAATTTATCATGATGCAGCAGCCAATCTATCGAATAGAGTAAACTGATTCCTCAGCATCCATGGAACTTCATCTTCTTCTATGAGACAGAAATAGGTCCGAAGTACCGTTTTACTTACTCTCCCGAAAACTCTATCCTGCATTAGGATATTAAAATTACCCATGACAGCTTCTGACGTCATAAAATCCGTCAAATATATATCAACAAGGAAAATGAAGATTTCCATGGGCAGTGTCGGTGCAGTAGGTCTGGATTTATAAGTAAAATAATGGATTATGAAGTGATTGAGCTGCAGGCAAGTCATCTAGCATTTACTACAAGAAACAAGGTTTCCACAAAAGAATAGTTTTCGCAAAGTAATAGCCATGAGTAACATCTAAAATATGATTCGAAATCTCATTTTTTCACTCCCAGACATTTTTCTTCCAAACATTGTTCCCCCAATACATTTTCTGTACTAGTATTAGTACACTACAATGGCGAGAATTAAAAATTCGTCATTGAAGAAAAATAAATATCGAAATATATTTATTTGTAAGCTATCAATGGATGCGACATCGTCGTGACGCTATATTCTTTTCTGGCTGCATTTTATAGGAGCTACACTCCATTTTCCTCGCACTATACTTCCATTGTAGTTGGCGTTGAGGCAATGCAGATATATCCAGAATGCCGAATGACGACAATGGGGAAGGAGTACAGAGGCACCCATAGCCGAACACAAACTGGGAGGAATTGCCTTGACTGGAAGACTGCTTTTTCCCAGCATGCAAAGAATTTCAGCATCAGTCTCTCTGAACTTTCTATCGATATTCTCTCTACACAATTGCCGGGAGAAGGAAGGGCGAGTGTCACGAATAGAGAGTACATCAACGAATTCATTTCAAAGCAGGACCTCAATTACTGCCGCAATCCAACGTCGGCGGAGCAGCCATGGTGCTTTGTTTCCTCATCCGAAATTCAACCTATACGTTCCCAATATCGACATAAAGGTCAATATTGGGAATTCTGCGACATCCCATTCTGTCCCTGCAGCAAAGGTCTGCGATCCTTTGGTCTCCGAGGATACTATGTTAGAGATAGAGCATTGCATAGGATGTCTCACTATCAGCCTAGAATATTTTCCCAATCCGCTCGAGTCAGGAGTCAGGAGAGTTATTGATATCAAAAGGCGATTTCGCCCATTTCGATATCACGTGTCGAGGTCGAGCGTTCCTTAATTTTAGGGTAGGCCTAACACTCTTAAAGGTAAATATTTTTGTATTTTTTTTTTACTATCCTAGTTGCTTACTGTTTAGTACCTACGTCAACATTGCCCCCCACCTTTTTGCCTGTCCATGAAAGCATCTAGTTTCTTCTTAAAGATAGTCACAGAAGGGGCAGCAACTACTTCGTCATCTAACGCATTCCACGCGTTCACCACTCTGCAAGTAAAGAATTCCTGTCTCGACCTGAGCCGCACCTGCGGTTTGCGCAACTTAAGTCGGTTGCCTCTCGTTCTCTTGCTGTCATGAAACAGGAAAAACCTACCACACTCGACATTATCTATTCCTTTAATTATCTTGAAAGCCTGGATGAGATCGCCTCTCCTTAACCTTCGTTCGAGCGAGTACAGTCTCAACACTTCTAAACGCTTCTCGTATGATAGTCCCCTAACCTCCTTAATCATTCTTGTGGCCCTCCTCTGTACTCCCTCGAGCGCCAACAAATCGCCCTTATTTGTAGGCCTCCAAAACTAGATGCAATATTCCAGCTGGGGTCTTATCAGCGCCGCATACAACGGAAGAATAACGCGAGATGTCCTACTTGCAACCGACCGACGAATGTAACCTAGAATCCTATTGCATTTGGCCACCGTCGCTTGCGCGTGCGAGGAAAACTTGAGGTCCTCATCGATAGAAACACCTAAATCTCTCTCTCCGTTTGCCTCATCCAATTTAACATCGCCGAACGTGTCGAGAGACCTACCGTTGTTTCGACCGACGTGGAGAACTTTACACTTACTTTTATTAAACCTCATGAGCCATTTCTTGCTCCA
>CAJPEV010001265.1:0-36961 GCA_905338385.1 Darwinula stevensoni | reverse complement strand
ATCTCCTCCTCCACGCTAATGAGCCTTCCCGATAGCTCCCCTAGTCGCTCCTCCAAGCTACAGACTCTGCATACCTGGCATACCTCTCGTTCACTAGTCCCACCTACCCAATCCCCGCAACGAACGCATCTACACATCCTAGGCATCTTACTTACTTAATGTTATTGATCCCTATTGACACTCCTACTGCTTTAGACTTATACTTTGCAGTACTTCACACTAGTTGTAACCCGGTAAGACTGTACTGTCCTAGTCCTTGTAGTAAAAGGAATACTACGAGTAATGTGCTAATACTTAAAGTAATTAAGCTGATTGATACTGATCTAATGTGAAGTTGGCGGTAGCTATCAGAAAGCTTATGAATACTGCTACAAAGTAGCCAGGTAACAACTAACTCACGACTTAGCTGACAGAACCTCGAGAGTATCCTCCAACACGTCCTCACGCTACGAACGCTCGACCAAGACCGAATTCATGTTGCTGATACTGTAAGTTTCTGGCGTCTCACTGTTTAATGACGAGCTACAGAGCAGAGAAGAAAAAACCGATCGGGCCTGTCTGAGGAAAGGAATGAGATTAGGGACTGTGGCTAATTGTGCGAACAAAACACGTTGGGTCCTGCTCATTCGTAACAATTCGTAACATTCGCAACGTTCGGGCTTCACTTTTTGATTGAAATCAGGTTTAAAGCGATGAAGATTGGAAAATTATTTCCTTCTGTACGCATGAGCTTGGTCCTGAACAGTTTTTGGCTGCTGCTACAAAGCACGTTGGCTGTTCGAAGTAGACGGTGTATGGCCCGTAACGTTTAGAACCACTGGTGAACGATCAATTGACATTCTTACACAAACACCTCATCCTCCATTCCCGTTATCTTCCGTCATTTTTTCTCTTACCAATTAGTTTCTCCCCGCCCCTCTCAGTCTTTTTCATAATGAACCAAAGTTTCCTGTTCGCACACTTAATCACGAGCGCTAATCTCGCTCCATTCCTCAGAGAGACTCGTTTTGGTTTTTGCTTTTGTTTTTTTGCTCAGCACTGTACGAGTATATCTGGGTGAATCATTTGATTACCTCCATGTGCTTTGAATTAGTCGATAGCCGCAATGGTTTGTAATCATTTGCGTTCCCCAATTAAACCCTTTCTCACAAATGTGCAATCGTTGAACATAACAGTTAAGTTATGTAAATGCAAGGTCATGCTGACATTGCGACATGATTTCTTTAAATGTGAAGCAGTAAACGTAAGTTTTACTTTATGTGATGGTGCCCATGCCGAGATAAGCATTGAGAGTATGTTGGAAAAAATAGAAGAATGACATGAGCGCCTTTGCATTGCATGAATACGCTTCCACAAAAAATCGACCTTGAAGAGGCTATCTCATGAATCACGAACGCTCGACCATGACAGAAATGTCATAATAGACGGAACTACATCTTGACTTCCCATCCCGAACCCTGAACAATGAACATTAAAGCGCTCCGAAAATACAGGGGACAATGATTCGACGGGCAGAATCGCAAGTCAAGATGCAACACCGATTCCTTTAGTAGTGGAATGATTCCTTGTTCTGTTGTTGTTGTTCTCTCAGAACCCGTGGAATGCAGATTGACTGAAGAGGGATGGGAGTATGCAGGGTTCAAGAACGTGGATGCAGGTGGCAAGAAGTGTAAGCCCTGGTTGACGTCCAACCCCAAGCGATTTCAACTCCTGAACTTCCTCGCATTCCCTGACGAACGCATAGACTATAGCTTCAACTACTGTCGCAATCCTGACCCTAACAATGAAAGTCTCTGGTGCTTCACTGAAGAAGAAGAAACCTTGAAAGGACGGAGTCAGTGCAATGTCCCATTCTGCTATGAAGTGTATGAACGTTCCGCTCTGGAAGGTATGCTTTCAGATGACTGCATGCTTGTTTTCATATATTTTTCTCGTTTGTGGCTTTCAATGGTGAAGAATTCAAATGTGCAAATTTATTTTATCCTACACAGCTACCAAAGACTGAATAATGGAAAATTTTAATTTCTAAGATTTTGGAAACCAGTTCTCTTAAACTTTTCAAGCACTGCAGGCAGGCAGTATCTACGTTTCACGTGATTCATAGACTTTCACGCCTAAAATGTGACAGGTAAACCGGCGCAAGGATACCCGGAATGTTTGCAGACCAAGATGGGGAAGGAATACGTGGGGACGATGAGGAAGACGATATCTGAGAAGCCCTGCCTTCGATGGGACACTCAGCCCAATGGAAAGCTTGAGGATTTCGACCCGAAATTATCCTACGATGATCATTTCCGATTTGGCAATGCCTCATCGCATCAAAACTTCTGCAGGAACCCGACATTGAAGAATCAAACCTGGTGTTTCGTCGCCGATCCAGACATGAAATGGGATTTCTGCAATATCCCCCTCTGCCCCAACTACCCCGGTACGCTCACTCTGATCCACGATCAAATATTCTACCTGGTTCGAAATGCGTCATGCTAGGGTTGGAAAAGAAGGAACACTCAAAGTAGACATATCGTTATAGTCCAAGAGAGCTTGCTTAGGGCAAAATATTAATAATATATTATCAGTCGCTTCTTGAAGCAGCCAAAAAGACTTAGCTGTAAGTTTGGCTTGGAGATATAAATATTATAGAATATTTTCCACTCCGCCAGACAAGACGGAATGCAAATGGACTCACAAGGGAGAGGAATACGCAGGGACTCTCAACGTGACGGTGTCCGGGCGTCCGTGTTTGCCTTGGAGCGACTCCGGATTACTGGAACAATTTTGGCCGAGGTTCCCAGAAGACGTGAGGAGCGAGGATCACAACTTCTGTCGCAATCCAACAGGGAGAAAGGACCTGGGCTATTGCTTTATTGGTTTTAACGAAACTGAAAAGACCTTCGAAGCCTGTGACATTCCTTTCTGCCCCTTCCACTTCCTCCACTAAAGATGCCTCGTAGGTGAGGGAAGCAGTGAGGCAATGTAAATATGTTTGCGTTTCATGAACTGCTGGTTGCATTTACTACTCTTTGTTAAATGTAGGTATTCATGTATTTTGACGCATATACTTCATGTAACCGTATATAGAGGTCAGGCAACTCAATCTTTTGATTGTCAAATAATTGCTTTAATTGTGATCTTTTTCGTGGGTAGCACCAGGGGTACGTAATTCTTACATTTAGCTTTCATAGACGTTCTAGTTTTATTGGAGGGTTATTTACGGGCACGACTGCAAAGACGATGGAGTGAATGCACGCATCGAAGATAAACTAGTCATACCTGAATTCGACGTCCTTTTGGGAACATTTTCACTAATATGTATCCTGGCGTTCCTCAAGTGGCCAGACGAACTCTGCAAGTGAAATCATTCCTGAGTGTTGTGGCACCTTGTGGAATCTTTCTTGTGGTACAAGTGCGTTAATGGTGTTGTCCTCGTGTGGAGTGTTGGTTATGAAACCGTTTGAAGGGAACATGTCGAATCCTCGTCATTTCAAAGTTGAAATGGTAACATTTCGGAATGACGTGCAGTTGCTCAGCTGCAGCAGTCGCAAATGCAGTATGATAGCGTGGTGGTCATTCCGTTGGGTTTATTTCACGACAAATGTTTCTGTCAAAAGAGGAAAATGCCATCGAATGGAAGTTTTTCTGAATTAAATAGCTCAATATTCTAATCAAAGAACTCAGCTCCCGTACACCTCCATTACAGTACCGCAGGGTAATCCCATTGCTGGATCACTACTGAGGGTACGAAGTAATAATATTATTTTGATCATGTTTTCATCGAAAATTTTTCAAAATAATGAGAACATTTTGCCTAAAAATTTTTGTTTTAACTCCAAAGTAATTTTGAAGTTATTCAAAACATTAAAAAAATTAAATTGCTTAAAGGAAAGGGGTCCGAGCGGATTTTGCGATACAAAAAGATCGGTAACTTACATTAAGCCATGAAGCTAACTTTCCCTAATTTGTAATTCATGATATTGAAATATTGACTTTTTCTGGGCGACGCCAGGACTTCACCAAGTATATTATACGTGTAATTAAATAACTGAAGATTACAAAAAGTGATGGGCGAGAGAAGACCTCCGATTGAATTGAACCATGCATAAATGCGCCCATAACAGAGTAATATGGGAATGAATCACAGGAATCCCAAGGAATTTCCCATGTCGTGGAATATGTCTCTTGCAATGGACGCTGCGTCTGAAAGGGTTAAGGCGTGGGGAAAATAAGACATAGATGAATGTATATGTGCCTGGCTACACGCTTTCAAATGAGCAACTAACCAATATTCTAGCTTGAGTAGTTCGGGATATATTGAATTGGTTTCTGGGTTTTCTCATCATTACCTCCGAAACTTTGAAGGGGAAATCTCAAAAAAATCGTTTGACCCAGAATACTGAAATTTTGGATTCATCAGTTTCTCATAACTCTCAGTTCACACGATCTTTAACGGCAGAATCTCAATCAGTGCAGCAACCACCTCTGGACCGCTTGCCATTCGGTAACGCTACTGTTATATAGTTGGCATGCAGTGAAGCCAAATTTGGAAATTCTCTAAATGTCCTCCTTGCCGTCGAATGCTGTTAATGAATGCTCTCAGCGACCGTTCATGCTTGCGACCGACAATCCGTGGCAGATCATCTTCTTCAAAGATTTGACACGACACAATCTCCTTGCATCTTGTCATGATTCAAAGCAGGGCACTAAAGGGGAAACGGAACTGAAGCCAGAATGGGGAAAACGACGATTCCCGGAAAAAAATACATATAGATTTTTATTTAATGTCACATTCTCCACCCAACTACGATCCTCACGACCTGTCTTGGATGAAGTTTGGCAGCGCAATTTCGGATTTGGCCTCTTCCTCCCTCTGTGACCGCGATGGAAGTCGCCAGCATCTGAAAATTCAGCGCTGGACGTTCTCGGACTCTCTCGTGCTACCCAGAGCGGGGGAGACTACCATCGTCTTGCGTCTTGTGGTTTCGCGTTTTAGAAATTAGTGGAATTTCACGCAGTGGAGAAGCCACTGCGAGCTATCGTGCCAGCTGAGTTTCTAGAAAGTATTTCAAAAGTTAAAATCTAGACGAACCAATAAATTATTTTATTCAATGTTCGCTAAGAATTCGATTCCCAGGAAGACACATCCCTCCCCGCCTCCCCCCTCCCCCTTCCCACAAGGTACCAACCTGGATCGCCCATCGGCAGTCGGAATCCGGTGGATTTGAATCAGGTTAACTGGAAGACTCGATTTCCCCAATGAGATCTCATCTCATTTCTCGGCTCATGAGTCAACCAACAGGTGAGAGGGGTGTGTGGATGGGCGAATGAAGGAGGCTGTTGGTTGGGAGGAGAGGGGAGAGAGGAGGGTATGGGGAAGGAAGGGGGGTGGGGAGAGGAAGGTAGTGGAATGTCTTTGAGACATTGTTTCCTCACTACTTCCTTTCCGCCATCCTTCATATTTCGCGCATTTGAGTCGATTACATTGAATATTCTCGATAGCGGGAGAGGGAATTCTTGAACATTGCAGTATATTTACTTATTTCTTAGCATGCAGTGGGGTCATTCCAGGTCAAGTGGTTCAATTTTTGAGATGTTGCTTGCTGCCCCAACTGAGTCTTCTCTGTTAAAAAGGAGTTATGAGAAACTGATGAGCCAAAAAACGTCAGCAGTATATGATAAGCAGTCTTGGGGACATCTCCTTCAAAGTTTCGGGGGGAATAGTAAAATGACCCCTCGAAGAAATTCAATATCACCCTATCTACTCACGCTTGAAAGCTTGTTAATGACTCATTCTAAAGCGTGTAGCCAAGCATCTAAACAAATATTTTTCTCTGCCTTAACTAGAAAAAAAAGGGAATTTTATCAAATTTCTGTAATGTTCCCATCTTCATCTAAAAAATTGTAATACTTATAGTAAAAAGGTTTCTAATGAGACCAGCGAACGAAACAGGTAGATCGGAAACACGCCAGAAAATGTTCTTTCTGACGGTCTATGGAAACTGATTCCATGCTGGAAGAAGTGGAGTTAGCCGAAGAAGTGGAGTTATTATGCAGTTAGCCGAATCACCTAACAATGAAGGAGAGGTCGTATGGAAGTGGGAGTGGTCTCATATTAATGGTCATGGTCCGTTGGCTTTCACTAAAATATAACATGTTAATTGATTATTTAATTTAAATGTTTTCTTAGTTTCTTCCCCCGATGTTATTTCTTTAATGCTCTCATTTGGATCGGTCAGCGCTATCTCTTGGATCTCAACGACGACCTTTACATCTGATTACTAATTGAAATTCTCCTGATGTTAATTAAAAATTGAACCTAAAGGAAAGATTGCAAGAAGTGGACCACCCATCGAATTATACAAATGAAACATATTTTTATGAGTAGATTGTGCTAGCGCATATAATATCTGAGAATTTAGATAAGAAAGGAAGTAGTTATTATAACGCCAAGAAGTGTGGGTTGTAGTCTAGGCTAGCATGGAGTGGCGTGCGCGCGCACGTTTAACATGAGGTTAACCACCCTGAACGGAAGGACGGGAGCGTCCGTTTTCGTTGGAACTCATTAATCCTCATGCCCTGTGTATTTCCCCAAATATTAACTCAATCGCCAAAATGATAGACTACTTCAGCTGTCCTTTTGGGTTACCACTATAACCCAGACTATCCCTTCTCAGAGAAGACAGGATTAACACAGATCAAGCGAGATGGTTTTACTCTTGGAACTACGAAAGTGCGCTCTTCATGACGAAGTTGTGTAGTTGCATATGCGTGGACGAAACTGCACACTCCATGACGGTGTGCAATATAGTCACGTAAAACGCAATTACGTCTCGATTGATATACATAGAGGGCGCTGAATTTTTCTTGTAACCTCCCGATTCCCCCAACAGATGAAAGAAACGTTATAATTTCACTGGCGTTTTTGTCTCGTAAAAACATTTTGACTCCATTTGAATTAAATTTTTCTACTTGACTCTCCCGCTTCAGGACTGTACAGTGGATTCCGCTTTTTTTGGGACACGTTGGTTCCAGGTCAATTTGCCCCAATTAAGCGGCTGCCCCAATAAAGCGAACTTACCTCATAGTATAGTAAGAAACCCAGACACGAATGTCCTTTGCTTTTGCAAAAACAAAAATTACGATTCACGAAAATGTCCTCATAGTTGCTTGTTTCATATCCGAAAAATCTTCTCTAAAGCACCAATGCCAAGAGCACCATGTCCGCTATCATCCAAACCCTTCTCAATAAAGTAGCGCTTAAGGATGTCCACCGAGCGCTCTTTCGTGGCCTCTTACGCGAGTCACCTAAGGTAAAGTCTCAGGCTCCTCGTCTACGACATCCCCTTAGCAATACCTCTTGGCAACGATGTCCTCGATTATATCATCCTCAAAGTCATCGCGTTCGGTGAAACACGGTGCGTTTTCGTCGATGTTAACGTAGGCTCCTCCGTTAGTGACAATAACGGTCAGACCCCCGTCATTGGATGACGCTGGTACCTCTGGACCGGAATAAAGCCAGATCTACGGAAGCTGTTTCCGATGGTCTCAGCCTTAACAGTCGGCCAGCTATTTACCACAAAAGACACGGCGAAGAGGAGCGAGGGAGTGGGCGGAAAAGTCTCGGATTTTCGTCCTGAATATACGGCGAAATTTAAACGCACTTGCATAGAAATGGTTCCGTTCCTCACAAAATGTCCCGATAAACCGGCTGCCCCCATTAACCTATGGCCCAATAACGTGGAATCCACTGTATTTAACGGCAAATATCTACGTTTCTTTTCACGATTCCATTCTTCGCCAAGTTACATAACGTCATCATATTTAGAATGTTTTCCAGTGGAATCAATTTATCCATAAGAAATTATTCATTATTTGAAATTCTATGTGCTTCCAGCATTAAAAAGTATTTCTGAATCCCTTAAATTTGCTGAGCGACTTAAGCTGGACTTGTTTTGACAGAAGGCAGTATACAGTATTCGTATTTCATGAGAAATTGTGCTGAGGGAGTGCCGAAAGTGCAAACATTATATAATATACTGGATGCCCATTTAGCAAGAACTACAGACTTGCATTCCATTAGTGAATCTAGAAGGATTTCACTCAGTGGAAGTCTGAATTACTAAGTTCCCTGCAGAGCCGTATCGAGGGGGATGCGGGCGGTGCACCCGCGCAAGGCGCCGATTCGCTGCCAAATCAATATAATATATTCTTAAAACTTTTTTTAAGTATTCAAGTTCTCCTGAGTTCAGCTAAATTAAGGACATAAATTAATACGCTGTGAATTGTTGATGCAGCAGAAGTTAGAGAGGCATATACGGGGAAGGGGGGCGGGGGAAGCCGGATATCTCGTACAGGACGCCAAATATCCTCGGTACGTCTCTGGTTCCCTGCCCCGGTAAGACCAATGAGAACTTTGAGGAAAATAGGGGGATCATTGCAAGTAAAAAATGAACACGTTTTGCAATAGTATTGTCGACCATCTTAAAAAAAAAAGATATTCATGACGAAAGGCTCCCAAACTTATGCCGCTCAAGGACTGGAGTATCACCTTGTCTTCAATTTATTCAGTTTTTTTTTGCAGAAATTGCATATACACTTCAAGTGAAATTGACCGAATGAGACTATGCATGAGGTAAATTCTCTCCTGACCTTACATAATGTTTTCACTTAGGCTTTTGCGGGATGGTAGAGTACGTTTCAGGATTAGTTTGGGATGGTATCGTTCGTTGGATGGTAGAGTACGTTTCAGGATTAGTTTGCCCAGAGTTCGTTGAATTGAGCCCAGAGTTGCTTAGAGAATCTTTACCCAATTCGGAACGAAAAGTCAAAATGTGCGAAAATGTTGCACACGTTTAGACGAAATCTCACACTACATGACAATATTGCACGTTTAGGACAAATCTGCACATTACGTGACGATATTGCTCGTTTAGGAGACATCTACTCAATTCGCGACAATATTGCACACGTTTGGACGAAATCTCGCATTACATGACAATTTGCACGTTTTGAACAAATCTCACAATATTGCACCTTTCAGGACGAAACTTCGCATTACACAGTATTGCACGTTTAGGACCAGACCTCGAAATACGCAAATATTCATATACAGTGGCATATTTTACAGGGCCGCGTCCTTGGCGCTTCAGGGACAGAGCTTGATGCTCCCTTGGAGGCAATAATTTTTCCCCTGATATCGCTCGGGTGGGGTTTGGCGTCCCCGCTCTGCCGACCTCCCCCCCCCCTCCCCCTCCCACCGACTCTTGAGTCAAAAGAAGTCACTGTGTATATAGTTTTATAAGTATGCAATATAAAGTTTTATAATGAAGGAAACGGAAAGTTCCAGTGGATCATTCTACGAATAGACAGACTCATAAATGGTAAGGCGCATTGCATGGCTGAAGCGAGGGTAGATAAAGAATCCAATATGCTTATCACCTTTCGTAGCCGTCAAATTACCATGGATTATGTGGCTTACAAGGTTGCTTATCTATAAATCCCCTTACAAATAAAACCATCGGAACCGTGCGGCCAATCAACACATACTATGACACCTCTCTCCCATAGAGAGCAACATTGCCTTTTTTTTAAATATATCATCTTATATGTATGGCATTACAGCTTCCAGAGACACGATATTAATAATAATAAATTCTCTCATGACCCGTTAGAATGTGGTTTCAATATTGTACCGCTTTCACTGTATTCCACACGCACTTCCAAGGTACGTTGAGCGAAGAAATAGACTTCGCATCGAAGCCTACTAGAAATACAGGGTTGTCTTTGACATGAGAATTGCAGACCCTTACTGAGAAAAGACAAAATATAAGAAAAAAATCCGTCTTGGATGTGGGAGTCGTGAAACAAAAAAAAGTATATCCACCTCAGAGAGGTGCAATATTCAGGTTCGGTTTCACATGCAACACCCTCTGTAAGAGTGCTGCAACGCTGGTAGCGGGACAGAGTTCAGGCAGGTATGTGTGACAACTGCATTTTAAAAAGGGTGATATGTATTGCTTATTGCAACTGCATCTGCATAATTGTTGTTGGGAGACTTTTCTGAAATTGGCAAGATTTCAAACGCTGATGAACATAAACGCAGGTTACTTGTAGATAGAATATACTTAGAAATTGAAAGAAATCAGGAAATGAAAACGTAGCGTAGTAATAGCAAACACCCAAGCCTCGTTGATATGGTTTCAATTTCTTGGAAATTAGGAAATTCTGTGGACATCTTTCAGTGAAAAAAACCTCGTCCAGCTTTGACGTTGGCATCCGCGCGTTCTGTTATGAGTTATAATCAGTAGATGAAGAAATTCGCAGGAGAAAAGTGAGAGCATTCAACGGAAACCCTTCGATACGAATCTTAAAGTGCTTAATTAATAATAAAAAATTGCTCAGAGGGATGATGATAGCGTATTGTTCTTACAGTATGGCGTAAGGTTTTGTGGAATCTGGAGGGATTTTGAATCTCCCTAGTTACTTGCATGATTTCGATAAACTATAGGGTTTCCTGAAACTGTCAAAGTCATTTGAATATCAATACACCCGAGAGAGATTCTAAATCTCCCAAACTGAAAAAATTATTTCCACTGCTCGATTTTCCCCACTGCGGGCAACTCTCCTTCCTTGCGCGGATATTTGCTGCGCGTGTTCGCTACTGTTGATATGAAAGTGGAAAACTGCGGTAGCGTCAAGAAATAAGGTCATTGAAGCTTTTACGAGGGAAAGTCATTAAATAACAGGAATTTTATTCTGAAGTGCATGGAAAGGTATGCACAACGAAAAATCTTATTTCAGGACACAAAATGCCTCCTTAGCAATACCCCATATAGGGGTCGTGACGATCAAGCAGTATGCACCTCCGCAATAGCTCGTACAACATGGCCGCTCCACTGTCGACTTGCACCGCGGAAGAGCAACGAGGCGTTATTCGTTTTTTGTGGTCAGAGGGTGCGAAACCTTCTGAAATCTACAGAAGAATGAAGGACCTTTCAGGACGAAACTTCGCATTACACAGTATTGCACTTTTAGGACCAGAACTCGAAATACGCAAATATTCATATACAGTGGCATATTTTACGGGGGGACAAGGGCCGCGTCCTTGGCGCTTCAGGGACAGAGCTTGATGCTCCCTTGGAGGCAATAATTTTTTCCCCTGATATCGCTCGGGTGGGGTTTGGCGTCCCCGCTCTGCCGACCTCCCCCCTACCCTACTCCCGACTCTTGAGCCAAAATAAGCTTCTGTGCATTTAATTTTATAATTATGCATTATAAAGTTTCATAATGAAGGAAACGGAAGTTCCTGAGGATCATTCTACGAGTGGACAGACCCATCAATGTAAAGGCGAATTGTATGGCTGAAGCAAGGGTAAATAAAAAATCTAATATACATATCAACTTTTCCTAGCCGTCAAATGACCAGGGATTATGTGGCTTACCAGATTGCTTTTCTACATACCCGCTTACAGATAAAACCTTCGGAACCGCGCATCCAATCAGCATATACCAAGACACCTCTCTGCCATACATAGCAACATCAATGGGGGCTGTTGCCCCGGGCCTCACTTTCCCAAGGTGCCCTCGAAGGAAATTAAACACGTTAAGTATTTGCGTAAAGTAGCAAGGGGGTGGAACAAGGATTTACTTGCCCTTGGCCTCGTAACTTCTTCATACGGCCCTGCATTCGCCCTTTCACTAGTGGCGGATCCAGGAGAGGGGGGGGAACGACGACTGCCCCTCCTCTGATCAAGTTCGCAGTTTTTTTTAATTTAGAACACAAATGAATGCTTATTAGCTCCTGTGAAATTGATATTCAGAGTTTTTACCATAGATGAAAAATGAATAAGGCGATAGGACGGAGGGTGGTGGTAGATGAGGGGGGGAGGGTGGGCTGGAACTAGGAAACAGGCCTACGAAAACCCTATGAGCAATTTCTGTGTCCGCCACTGCAGTGGTTCTCAAACTTTTAACACTGCGCCCCCCCCCCTACTGACTGGTTTGTCGTCATGCCCCCTTTCTCTCCGAGAGGAGTACCTAGAAATTAAACTTACCCCACGGATGCTTTTTTCATGCGATGATTGAAAAAAATATGAAACGGATTGCTACGTTTCAGGGACCGGGTTACAGCTAGATTATCAACGGATTAGCTTTCGCTTAATTTAATAAGAGCGACGCTCACATGCTTCCGGGCCCACAAATGATCGAATCTGAACTGGACAATAACGGCGCAAATCTCATTTTCAAAGACCTAACAAAGAAATGTATTCGGAAATTTTGCTCTGCCCGGGGAACCCAGTTCTTCAGCGTGATTTAGTTTCTTCAAGTATTTATTTAGACGGACTTTACATTCATCGAGCATTCAAGTTACAGCCCAAAGGGCCGCCGGATTCATTTCCTATCTTCATTCGAATCGTAGGAAATCGTCGACGGAAATGTACACCCCTTGAAAAAAAGAATAGAATTTAAAAGTCTGCCCATTTGAATTGCTTTCATTTAGTCTTGTACTCCTGGAGCCAGAACCAGGTGAAGGAATGTGACCTTTTCCCAGTAAAAAAAAATGGATAGGTCAATAAAAAATATTGTATAGTTTTTGAAATTGCACATTGTGGTACATAAAAAAACTCCCATGACCTGTCGCGCCTCCCCTCCTAGGGGTCGCGCTCCACAGTTTGAGAACCCCTTCGCCACTGCCTTCCACACAGACTTCAGCTACCGCCGACGATTAATATGCTGCCGGAGAAAATAAGCAAAATAATATGACTCCTACGCAATTCAATAGTAGGAAATTGGACAGCGGGCCCCCGTTTCATTCCTTGCATCAGGGCCCATGCCAAACACGCTATGCTACTGCCTAGTGACTTGCACGATTTCGATAAACATTAGTGTTTACTTAAACTGTCGAAGTCATTTGAATATCAATAGGCACGAGAGAGATTCCAAATCTCCCAAACTGGATTTCGAAATTCAAAGAAATTCGAGGCAACGAAAGAAGGAGGCTTCTTGCACTTCAAATAATACAGCATCATGCCCCTCAAAGAAAAAAATGAATATATTCGCTGGAGCTTACAGGAAACAAGGAATTTCTTAGGAGCACGGACCTTCAAGCAGTTCTGTCTCTGCTACTGCCCTTTATTTTGTATCAGAGAGCGTTTCACGGGATTGCAAATGTTCCAATAACGAGACATACAAGGGATATCAGAGAAGATCCCGAATCTTAACTAATTAATCTGCTCTTATTGTAGACTAGTGTAAAAGCCCGTGCATGCACGGACTGAAATAATTCGAATGAGAACATTTCGTGTTTGACTTTCTGCTCTTTCTTCGTCAGTTTCACTGTTTATGGAGGCAGTCTGCGTAGCGGCGTTTCGTGAACTTCGGCATGCACTTTTATCCACTGACTGGGACTCCAGAAGTTCTATTTTCTCTTACGTTCAGTAGATCCCGCCGCTGAATAGTTTACAGTTCCCCACTTTTGGGGGCATTTCGAGAACGTCGAAATAAAAATAAAAATAATTTTGGAGCACCAACAAAATGCAGCAAACATACGTGAAGCACTGCCTTAAACCGGTGATGGGACTGGGACGCGATATATGATCATTACCAACAGATAGAATAGCAGCAACGTCAGTAGCCGACAATGTCTCATACTATCATTGTTGGTTGTGTGCACACAGCCCAGGAGGGCATTAATTTTTGTTGAAATTAGGCCTTATAATGTGAACATGGTAGAACTTTTTGAGCTCTCGGCCCATTAGTAATCGCCACCAGGTTTCGAATGACACCTATAGTTTAAAACTGAGGCGCACAAAACGAATTTGGAACTCTTAGTAATGAGATGTAGGGCTGGAGGACGGTTCTCGTCATCAGAGACTTCCCATATCCCTTTTGTAACGAAGAGTAACGGTGAGATCCACCGCATAGCATTCTGAAGGAACACAACTTAAAAATTTCAAATAAACATGCTTTCGATCTATTATAAGGGAATGCGTTTTTTCAATTTTTTCAAAAGATAATTACCATCAATGCTTTTAAAGCGATTCATTAACTACTGAGTGTGGGGCTCCTTAGGGTTCTTTGTAGTATCAGGAATGGAAAGAAAGAAAGGACTGCAGGGATGCATTGCATCATTTAAATGTCTTAAGGGCATCAGAGTGTTGCAGATAAATTACACTCCTCATTAATAAGCGTGAAGCTCCAATTTATATCCTTCCAAGAAGGTGAAATCTATGACATTAGATATTGGGATCCCCTTAGTGTCTCTGATAACTGAAAAAGTTCCAACTGAAGACACCCTCACATCACACTTACAAATATATTTTGGAATATAGCAAAAATTGCTTCTTTAAAAATCAAACTGTCAAGGAATTTACATGTAACTCATCACTACCTGCTGTCAGATTTAATTCTTGTATAAAACAGTTCAATAAACTCTTTGTCACAGTACCAACATCAATATTATTTTCCATTCATTAATGCAGCCAAATTAAAGAAGATAGATTCATTCATGCTCCAATCAAGATGAAAAAAGCTGATGAGTCATTATGTCATTAGCAAGCTGCTTCATTTCCTTGTTCGATGTTTGTACGTTTTTTTCACTATTGGCACTAAGCATACATTCCCTTTTCCTCTTGTCAATGGTATCGACCCCCCGACAATAGCTGCATGTTTGGGAACCAGTTGCATCTCAACCATGCATTACGACTTGGCATAATCCTCAAATCCAAACTCATAAAGAACAGGCCTCTAACTGCTCTCATTGAAAGGATGGAAAGCGGAAAATCTGCCGCGGAAAATCTACCGGAAAAGCGGAAATGTTTTCTTGGGTCTTGAACCTGATGACCCAGACGGTCTTACAAGAAACGCTTATTTGTCTATAAAAATGGCTATTGGTTGAGGAATACTGGAAGAACTATTCGCATGATCGATATCCCGGGACTATAAAATATTCAGTGACTAGGCTAGACAAAACTTGATGAGGAAAACCTAAATGCATTGGTGAAACAGAATAAGTGTCTAGCATCCAGGTGATTGAGTTATTCTTTAGGGGGGAATACATGATACAAGACTTTCTGTTCCAACGGTAATGGGAGCTCTCGCCCTTCCATTCAGAGGGTCTACCCATATGTTCAGCACCCAAACAGCATGTTTATGTTAATTTTACATAAACTGAATGTAAATTTTTTGTCCATTATATATCGTTTTTACGCAAACCATTGTAAAGATAATGCCAACATGTTTGCATAAATGTCACCTCTGTGATATGTAAACGGTGATATACAATTAATGTCAATTTGAGGTAAAATTGACATGCCCGTTTGCATTCCCAACAGTATTTTTACGTTGATTTTATGTAAGATTTATGGAACAGTATTTCCCAATTGCTAAAGTCCGTTTCTCGAAACTGTACTTCCGTTTTCAAAACTATTGGAACAAATACCAAAACTCTGCAAACTTTTCACAAAACTTAACATCCGATTTCATTACTAACGTACGAAAAGCGAAACTCGAAGCGCGTTTTTCATATCTTTACGTACCTTTTTCGAAACATAACGTACGGAAAAGGATAAGAAGACCGATTCTACGAGTGCGGACGATGGATGCATGGCTGACGGCGACAAACTATGTCCTCCAAAAATCCATCCAACCAATCAAAGGTTTTCTCATCGTCCAGAGTTGTCAGAGCTGAATGCTCCTTCTCAAACATTGAAATAGTTTCGATACATCAATGTTGTTGACAGGCGATAATGCCGACTGCTATTCGGTAAAAACCAAAATACCCGATCCTGAGTATTTACTAAAATATTAATTTCTGTTACAATATAATCAGCAAAAAGGGTTGAAAAGAGAATTGCAGCCCCGTGTTCAACCTCGCTAGTCATTTTATTATCATTTTTGGTTATCATTGGTTACCAACATGTTTTGAGCTTGTGACCCATTTTTGTTCGTAGATATGAGTGTTCGTTGCGAAAATCTCATGTTATGTTAATCCAAATCTTTCCAATTCATGCTCGCTCAATTGGCTCGTTGAGGGATTTTCGACCGAATACAACGCCCTGCACCCTTTTGAATGACGACACAAGTCGAGTGACATCTCAAAATAACAGTCTGACCTTATTAGAGTGTGGTAATATGGTAATGGGCCCGACGAGCAGAAACCATGATCTGTTGTGGAGCAGAAATTTGCAATCCTCTGTTCGACGAAGGCGAGAGGGGAAGAATGGGTGGGGGGAGGAGTTTGTGTGCTTTGTAGCAGCACCTCGTCCATATATCTCACGCGAAATAATCTCTACGGGTGGTTTGATGGTTTTTACAGGAGTAAATCTATGCTGGTTTGATTCCGGTTGATCACTGTTGAAACACCCGCCGTATACACATCCACTCAACAACCGAGCCTAGATTGTGTAAATTGTCAGAGTAAAAGAGGATAAGCCTTCATTGTACGATCCGCAAAACTGTAAAAATATGTATAGTTCATGAACAAATTTCACAGAGAAACGACGTCGGTGTATTGGCACGAGCACATCATCGGCTAGATATAGCTCCACCTTTTTAAAATTATCATACGGCATACGTGCCAAACGTCCTTCACCAAAACATATTTTCCAATAGAACACATTGCTGGTGTCCTTTCGAACGAATTTAAGGCACTTGCGTCAAAACTTAACGTCCTTGCCTGAAAAGTAACGTACGCTCCATTGTTTGTCATTGGGGAGGTTCTGCTCGATTTCGCTAGGTACGGATGACAGGGCGGGCATCGATCCAAGAGATTCGTCGCCTTCCTATTCACAGTAATGGATCGTCCTGAGAGTTTTACCGAAGGTGCCTTAAGTTTTGACTCTAGATACGTTAGAAATTGATCGTTGGTGGTTATGGTTTGACTTTTGGGGAACGGAAATCAAATCCTGACGACATTACGTAACGTTTTGACACGGGTACGTTGAGTTTTGAAAGTCAGCATTCATCGAGAAATCGCAGATACGCATATGAGGCCATCGTCCATTACCCTAGCTGGGCCTTCTACATGCCCTGATGAAGACGAACCGTTCACTGTAGACATGATACACAAGTCATCGGTAATGCATACGAATGCATTGAATCGACGTTGATGTGTTTAGGAATAAATCGTGAAAGCAGAATCAGTATTTCTTTAGTGCGGAGGTATAAACCATCAACGTAGTGCACATTGCAATTGAAAGAGTCTAACAAATTTTCTACCCGATTTCCTACTGAAAAAATTCAGTAGTCATCCCCCCAAGTTACGTCGTAATTGGTTGTGTGACGTAAGGAAATGGCCTGGAAATGGGCCTAGTTAATGGAACGAGGCCAACTCGACGCTGCACCCCTGCAACAGGTCCCAGGACCCTGGACTCTTCAATGGGATACACACGCATCCCTCATTCCGACGAAACAAAAAAACATTTCCAAGCGGAGACGGAACAAAGGGGAGAAGGGTACGAGAAGGCAGCGGGTGCGGTGCTGGGTGGACTGAGGAGGAAGTGAAAAAAGGGGGAGACACTTAATTTTTCGTGTGAAGTGAATTGTGTTTGTGATTTAAATTATTCAGCCAATCGGAATCGTAATTAGTAAAACCTTTTAAAATAACTTCGTGGTTTTCTTTTTCAGTCATTCAAGATCGTCTATATACAGTAGATAGAGGATTGAGTAGCTGACTGACTGACATGAGTCGCTATTTGCATGCTGAGTTCAGGAAAAATTGTATTTTGGCGATACATGCCATAGGGGCACACCTTTTCGCGGAACATATTTTCAAATAGTTCTCTTTGCATGAATCAAACTGAGACACATGGACAGCTGAAACATGGCAAGAACGTGACTGCTGACGCACAGAGCTCTGGAAAAATGTCAAATTTCCCATATATTGGAATTGGGGAATTGGAATTGGAATTGTCTTCGAGCAATTTTTAATATCCTAGCAAATCGGTCAGAAATAGAAAAGTAGTAGCTGTCGCACGCATAATGGACGTGATGTTGATTCAAGGAAAAATTAAACTTTCACTGTGTGTTTCGTCAGAGCACAGCTTTTGGGTGGGTCGCTTTTCCAAATATATTTTTACCGCCAGTAAAAAGGGGGAACATATAAGGCTGAAACTGGGTGGCATGGAGTTCCCTGAGTCTACATTTCAGAAGAAAAAAATTTCGTTAAAACCCATTCGGGCTCTTTTTTTAAAGTCCCATTTTCCTGAATTATTATTTGATCAAACGAAGCAGAGACAGAAAATTTAAAATTCCCTCAGAAGTACCTATTTGATGGCTGAGTACAGGAAAAATCCTACTTTTGAAATAGGCCCCATTAGCGCAGATTATAGGGGGGAAGCATTGCAAAATATATTCTTCGCCCTTACAAAAAGGGACACATGAAAAAATTTCAAATTAGGCACACTAGAAATAATAAAGCCATGATTTTGATTAAAATGAAGACTTTCGTCCCCATATGTCACGTATTTCAATGGGGACGTACTTTAAATACGTGTTTGCCATTTCGCAAAGAATAAAAGAATTAAACACTAAACAAGGTAATGGAGCGCCGAAGGCGCGACCATAGCGAGTTTGTTTGCATGAAGGGCAAACATACTCGCTAGTTAAGAATAGAGAATATATAGTACTTGTGGAGCTCGGATTCCTACTCTTCCCTAATCCCATGCACTGCTGTAATAACAAGCTTAGCTTCAAGATTTTATGATTCCATGAGTCATATATTATTTTTAAAATGTAATAATTTCATGCTTTCCATATGTGTACAGTATATATTCATGGATTGCATAATATAAAGTGGAAGGATGGTAAGAAATCCTGATACAATATTGGGAAGCCACTATTTAATGGTACTTTTCATGGTAACTGGAAGATTTTGGTATGATTATGAATCTTGTGGGAAAAAAAAAACTTGGCTTAGGTCTAGGATGAGTTAAAATAACCATGAAAATGAGGGACCATTGCATTACATGAACAACATCGTTCGGAATCCTGGTAAGCTTCAATGGTTTCAGACCTATTGAGCACGCCATTCAATACTTTATCACTCTCGCCCTTCTCCCATTTCATGACCAGGTACATGGGTGGCTTACCTTTCGTCATTTCGATAACCACTCGCGAGCAAAGCTCGTCGGTCTCATCATTGCCTTAAGCGCGGTATACGAAATCCTGCTCGCACGTGGTAATCCCATTAACGCTTGCAGCATTGCCATCACCGACGAGCACTTATCACGAAACATTCCCGAATAGTCAACGAAGTGTATCACCCTTCCTTTTATTAAATCCCATCCTGAATTGAACCGCTTCCTAGTTCTTATTTTAAAAAATCATTTAGAGAAGAACGGAAGCGTGGGCGAGAACGTAGAGATTGAACAGTCTATTGCCTTACGCAATCCCAGTTCTTCACAGGAGCAGACGTGACTGCGAGCTGATTGACGGAGAGAGGAGACCCTTGACTCGGGAAACGAGACCCATGCTCCCATACTCTGTAACGGGCCATCAAAGGCTTTTTCATTTCCCTCTTCTCAATCTCAAAATCGGTCCCATTCACGAAATATCTTATGAGACGAGATTTGTAGTCAATGGTCTATCTGAGCCAGTCGTATAAATTGTGTATCTGTCCAACCAGGTTTAAGTGAAATAAACGTGCACAAAGAATCATATATTCATGATACATCTGACTCGACATTAGATGCCGCTCTTTTCCAACATCTTGACAACAACAGGTTGAAGAGAATTCTTTTCAGACAAGATGCGAATATGACAATGTGAGCCTTTGGTGAGATGCTGCTAAAGCCAAAATCAAGTTTTTCACTCAGAAATTTTAATCCCATAGAAAATCTGACTTCATGATTCGATACCTTTCACTTCAAACTGATATCAATTATTTTGACCGCTTTGATCCATCCTCCAGTTTTACAAACTATGAAAACTGAATTAGAACATTTTATCACACACCTTGCTAATGGTGCCCTAATTCGTTCTAGGAAAACAATACTTGTACTCTGTGATGCTCCTACGAACTACTTTTTTTCTCTTGAATCCCACAAGGGAGCTCATCAGACCTTGAATCAAATTAGAAGCCTCAACGGTGAAGTTTTTTCTGACCCAGTCTATTTCATCCGTTCTTACTTCTTTTTACAGTTCACTCTTTAACCCAACCCCTATTGATTTGAGTTCCAGCCTTCACGATCATTTACTTTGCCTCCCAAATGAAGAATTCTTCTTTTTCGATTCTTCCTTCACCATAGAGGAACTTGATTCTGCTTTGAAAAGTATTTCCAAGCGCAAGAGCCCTGGCCTCGATGGACTTTCTGTTGAATTTAATTTTACCTTTTGGTCTCTTTTACGTTCTTCTCTATTTGAAGTTTTTTTTAATTTTCCCTCCAGTCTGGTGAGCTCCCCCTTTCGATGAGGAGTGGAGTCCTCACTCTCATCCCCAAGACAGATGATCGTCTTGACATAAGGAACTGGCATCCCATTTCCCTCCTCAACACTGATTATAAAATATTTGCAAAAGTTATTACTTTTAGAATACGAAAAGTTGTTTCATCAATAATTCACAAAGATCAATCAAATTGTTTGCCAGATAGAACTATACATGATAATTTACACCTCATTCGTGACAGTATTTCATATGCAAATTTGAACGACTCTCCACTTGCCATTATTTCCCTTGATCAAGAAAAGGCTTTCGACCGTGCTAACCATGATTACCTTTTTTATACTTTGCAAAAGTTTGGTTTTCCTCCTCAATTTTTAAAATCTATTTAGCTTTAGATTTGGAAAGTTTTTATCTACCCCTCTCCCCTTCAGACGTTGAATCCGTCAAGGTGATCCTATGTCTGGCCCAGTCATCCTACACAAAATTAAACTTATTGATTCTCCATCTTGCCCCGTCTGTAAATCCCTTGGAACATTAGCTCACGTGTTCCTTTCATGTCAATCCTTGGCCCCAATTAGGAATTACCTGCAAACACTTTTGCGCAAAATTGACCCTATAATTTTCTTAGATGATAAGCTATTTCTCACCTATATCTTTTCTAATAGAAGCAACATTCCTCCACAATCTAAAACTCTAGTTGACTTCCATATCACATTAACCAAAAGCTCAATTTATAAAACCTATATGGCAGCCATAAATGGAGTCTCCAATGCTCAACCATATGTTTTTTATTTTTCAGGAAAGGTTATTTTCAGCAAGTATAAACAGCTTCAACACCATTTGGAAGATGAATCAAGATCCTGATGATTTCATTCCCCAATGGAACCCAATTGCCTATGCTGAAAACAACTTAACTATCATTTTCCATTAACTTAAAAATGTATTTTTCTCATTTTTCTGCATACTAATATTGCCCTTCTTGCTTAATACAGATCAACCCGACATATCCTGAGGTGAAGCGCGCAAGAAACTAAAGTCAGAACCAACTGATGATATCCACCATAATTATCCCTGATTCCTCCCCCTTATGTATATTTGGAAAATGTGTCAGTCCCTACTTTTGTATCTTGACATTTATGAATGATCTCATGAAATCTAAGCCATTTTGATGAAATTCCATGGGGAGGTGATTTACTTCTTCTGATTAAGTCCAAATGTTTTGTTTTACTGTTTCAAGTATCTCAACATTAATCATATTTGATTAAATGGCAAGAATATGGGTTAAATGACTATCACTGTATTATTTGTCTGTTGGTTTCCGATAACCTACAAAGGCAATAGTTAAACCCACTGTTCCTTGCTTCTCTTTTTTTCTCTATAGATCCTGTCATGGAAAAATTCCCAAGATACTCAAGGAAGCATATAGCAGATAACAAGGGGCAAATGAAATATATTCAAATGGTTCAAGGAAAGTTCAACTGCTGCACATCTTTCATTTTCTGGAGCACTGCAGATCTGATTTAAAAAAAACACACTTCTTCCCCTTCGCATTTCTTACCTTTGGCTGTATACCACCCAAACAGCATGCTTATGTTAATTTTACTTAAAATAAATGTAAATTTATTTGTCCATTTTATATCATTTTTACGCAAACCATTGTCAAGATAATACCAACATGTTTACATAAATGTCACCTCTGTGGTACGTAAACGGTGATGTAAAATTAACGTCAATTTTAGGTAAGAATTGACATACCCGTTTGCATTCCCAACATTATTTTTACTTTGATTTTATATGAGATTGATGTTAATTTCCCCCTAGCATTCATGTATCTTTAACGAGCCAATCAACACCTTTGAAAAGAATTGATATTGTGTAACTCCCATTCCTTATCAAACACTCATCCAATGACTTTCATTTATTTTAAAATGACCTACCACTACCTGATCTCGTACTGGAACCTCGGGAGGAGGAGTAGATGTTCAGAGGAGCCCTCACCATTTAGGGTAGAGAAGATTTAGTATTTCTGGAGCTAGGATTCTACTATTCCCTAATCCTGTGTACTACTGTAATAAAAAGCTTACCTTCAGCATTTAACGATTCCCTAAGTCATATATTATTTTAAAAAAAATATACAATATTTTCGTGCTTTCCGTATTCATGGCTTGCATAATAAAAAGTGGAAGGCTGGTAAGAAAACCTGATACTATATTGGGAAAGCCAGTACTTAATAGTATTTGTAGGATGCAGGGAACAAGGGTTCCATCTAGTGAGGAATCTTTGTACTGCTACTGCGGGATGGTCAGCTAAATATTCATATGGATGGTGGGGCGTTAATTTTGCATAAACTTGATACGTACTTCACGTCAAATAGAGTGACGTCTAGTTTATGTAAAATACACGTACACTTTGGTGACGTAAATATAGGAATGTAAATTTTACGTAAACGTGATGTCATTTTCATGGCAATCGCAATAAATTTACATTGCAAAGAATCGATATTTTGTTTATGTAAACATGCTGCTTGGGCAGCTTGCATCCAGCTCTAAAGACTGATTTTACAGCGGTATTCTAACTTTCCTCTCATAATGTGGACACTTGACATGTATGTTGTAGCCTACTGATGTCATGCGAGACTGGTAACCTTCCCTCCACTCTACAGCAACCACCTATATAATCATATAAGATTTGTGAAACAAATATCTTATAGGAACCTATAGGACTGTCTTCCTATAGCGTTCCTACAGGATCCTATGAGATTTTTATGTTTCACAAGTCTTATAGGATTTCCTAGGAAATTTTTTATAAGAATCCTATAAGATCTTTTCATATGGGTGTAGGCTCCTGGGACCAAAAAAAATGTAGGTGACTTTTGAATCACCCTTTATATACCAAACCTGAACCCTGCAGGCACTAATCTAAAGTTGATCCATATGCGATCTTACAGCTATTTGCGTACCAAGTTTCCACTTCTCATTTCTAGAACATGGGTTGAATTAGCGTCAGTCACTCTCGTATATATATATTAAGTGATAGTAATTACGTCAAAATATAATTATTTATTGTCTACGTTGTTCATATGAAGGATAGGTGCCGCTTTCATTAAATGAACAAGTAAATGTATTTTATGGACAGGAAAACAAGTTTTAAAACTTTGCTTTCGAACTTGGAGTCGACAGGCATCGAGCTTAGGCCAAAAGCATCCACTTGAAAGGAGGATCTGAATGAGAAGATAAAAAAGTGGGGAAAACTATTTAGAAAAGTAAAATTGGGCTCTAACTTTGGAAGACAAGAGCTGCCATAACGACTAAGCCATACATGGAAGGAATGTGGTTGCATATATCTTGTTTTTATCCAGGAAACTCTTTTTCACTCGAAATCGGAGCGGAACGTACGAAGAGATTAAGGCCCTTGAAAGATGAGATAAGAGCATATTATTTCCACTTCTCTCCAAACCCACCTCTAGCTACGAATCTTGAGTGCACTGTGAGAGGCACTGTCTCTGCGAACCCCTACCAAGAAAATCGACATCATCATCAATTTTCCTTTCATTAAGGTACGTGCGTGTGACGGATTAGCAATGAGGATGACATTTTATTTTGGCGAGCGTATGCTGTTGCCTATCCACAATGATTGGCCGAGGTTTCAATCAATGGTGCTCAAGGTGCTACTAGTCCAACAAACGACATTCGTACATCTTCCTTGGCTTTACTTTACTAGGCTTTGTAAGTCCAGAATTGAGTTTGAAAAGGAAAAAAGATAGGCCTTGGCGTAACCTGGAGGCAGTCATTTGATTGGGCCTAGGCCTAACGTTAGTGAGTCCCGTAGAGAAGAGTGGCGGGTTTGAAGAATGGGAACCCCACTTAAAATTGAATCCTACATGAGTGTAAAACAGCGAAACTCGAACGCCTACATTAGTGTAAAGCAGCGAAACCCAAACGCCTTCATCAAGGTGGGGGTTGAGTCGAACGCACGGCAAAATTTTCCTAATTTCGTCTTCTTGCACTCCCTGTTCGGCACATCTCATACTATTTTTTTTTACCTCTATGCATGACAGATAAAATCATTAATGTTTCTGAGCGACCGTGCAGTACCGTGACTGTACAGTATTTTGCGTCGTATAAGAGAGTGCCGCGGAATTCTTCGAATATCCTGGAAATAAGAAAAACATTGTGTTTTGATCGTGCATGTTCATTTTTAACCTCCTCCACAATTACAACATAGCAATGTTTACCAATCAAAATAGAGCTATATCAATTAACATTGCTTACTCTACTTTAGTGTTTGGGATTGGGAGGAAGACAAGTGAACTCAAAAACATAAGTAGGCCTAACAAAAAGTTCCCGGAATGACCTTCATAGAGCGAACGATGCATAGAAGATAGGTTTCAATATGATTCCCTCCGTAATAGTTCCCTTAACTTGCTGTGCACTTCTTCCAACGTTCACAGTTTGAAACAATGACTCTGACTCATTCTCGGCAACCTCCTTCAACACGTTGGTCGCATCTAACTGGTGAGCGTCTGTGTCGTCCAAGCGGCGACCTTTCAAAAGGAACTTCGACAAGCACAGTGGACCACCATCGAAAAGCTGCAGTGAGAAAATAGCGTGGGCCTTTTCTGAGTTTTGTCCGCATTGAACGACAGAGATCAATGAGTACCATGCCAGTACCATGGAATTTCTAACCTGTCGTGGCGTAATATTGTTCCCACATCCTCCATGCTCGCCAAACCTTGAACCTTGTGACTTCACGCTGTTTCTCATGATGAATTTATTCTGAAAGGTTGCCATTTCGACAACACAGACGCTCTCTAGTTAGCTACGACCAACGCGTTGAAGGATGTTACCAAGGGTGCGTCTTTTTGGTAGCGGCTCCGCTAGCTCTGCTGAGACCTCCAGCATCCGATGACGTCATTTTGAGACTTAGCTGCTCAGCGTTCTCGTAGTTCGCTATGTTCTGCTGGTAGCTGCTTTCACAATGTAGACGTCATTCAAGGACGTAGTCGAGCGTAACCAGCGCGTCTTTTTCAGCAGCAGCTGCCAAGGGCTGGAGAAAAAGACGCGTCCCAAGAATAGGTCAGAGCCATTGATGAAGCAATTTGCATGCGCTGAGTGTCTCGCAGGCTAAGGGAACGAATTCAAAAGGGATAATACTGAAACCTAACTTCTGTTTATAGTGGGGACGTATATCCATAGTCACAATATACCCACGAGTAGTTATGCATGTGCCAAAGATTGATGGATTGATCCACATTTCGACAGTAGTCATGGGGTTAATAAATCAAATAGAAAATATGAGATGAAGTGAATTGTATAATACATGAAATATATGATTTTGTTGTATTGAAACATGGGCATAGACTTTAAATTTTATTACCTGCAATTACCACAACTCAATGTGACAATCAGAAAGAACATGGCAGATATCCCAGCGATACTCAATCTCATCCCATACCCGTTGCAGTATCTCCAGTGTAACTCTGGTTGTGGTCGCAGTGTTCCTTCCCTTAACGCTGAGTACCATTCACGGAGATCTCCATTTTTGAGTCCTTTCGCGAGTCATTTTGCTTAGCCTTGTAGGCTTCGAGATTTAGGGTAAGGTAACTGAGGCTTAGGCCAGAGCGGCGGATCGACGGGGTAAAATGTCCGGCACGCAATGTGTTAAGTTCTAGCACGTTCGATGCCGGTGGTGGGTGGCAAACTTCGTCCTTAATGAAACCCCACAAGATAAGGCCCAGTGAGAAAATAGTTTAAAAAGTATGCAGACATCACGGCGTTAGACTTTTTGTGGTGTTTTGATACTTTTTTTTTACTGGATTTTTGTTTGCGAAGTTTGATTAAGAACGAGGTTTGCCTATCACCACCGAGACGTATAGCTTTGACCATGTTAAGAAGTCGTAAATCGAATTGAGTAAAAAATTAGTCTTTCCACATCCAGAAGGACCACATATCAGTATTCGAAAGGATACGATAATAAGTTCAATCAATGGATTCCTGCAGAGAACGTTAATCTTATGAAGCTTGAAAGAACCTAAAAATATACTTTTTTTCTGAACACTTAGATATGTTCAGAAATATCGAGTTATTTATCGATTATTTTTCTTTCTTTATATATTAATGTCCATGAGGTAAGCTACTTCCATCTGATAACCAGTGGCGCTTATTATCATTTGTAGATGAAGATTTTTTCGTTTGTTTCTGTGTATATAATGTGTTTTTTTTATACAATAGTACCTTGATCTTTATAAATATATTTTCCATCTAAAGCCTCTTGATATTCCTCGTGTCTTTTTTCTACGCTAGTTTTTAAATCTTTAGCTTTTTGAACACCTTTTTTCTGGAGTACCTTATTCTTTCCAGTTTCTTCTGTAAAACCTGGTACGATATTCTTATCGCATACAAAGCTATAGCATTTGGGTCTCAGACATATAAATTGGGTTATAATTAATCCAGGTGTTTCATCTTTCATCTTTCCGGGAACTTGTTAATTTTTATTGTTGTATAGGATGTGATGCTGTCCATAATTCGATAAATTGAAGAAGTCGCGAAATGTAAGAAAATCGTTATATATGTCATCTGTTTCAATATGTAATATTAACGAATCTGTTGCTAACAACTTAACCTTATCTTTAAAATAGTCTTTAATCACCTTATAAAAGAATTCATACATAAGGTGCTTTACATATAACTAGGATTGCTCCTACATCTGTAGGCTTATTTAATAGTACTCTTGGTCTACATTTATTTACTAAAACAACACATGAGACATCTTTACTGCATTCATGTTTAAGATTCTTATTATCCATATGGTTTTCGCATTTAGATATTACTATATTTTTCTTTAATAAATAGGGTTTACGAAGCAGCTTTTGATAACGCTCAGGAGCGTATACTAACTCTGCATCTACATAAACGGTTATCCATGGTTTTCCCATAACAAGAAATATTTAGTAATTTATAATAATATTTATCAAAATCACTAGTTGCTTCCTGTTTTTCTTAGAATTATAATTGTTGTAAGGTTTCAACCAATCCATTACTTTATATTCCAAAAGTCCATGAATTTTAGTTACCTTTATTTCATGCTTTTTAATAAGCTCATACATTTCATACGATAAAACATACTTCATGCGTGGTCCTACATGCGATATTAATTTTTTATCTTTATCTCCGAAAGGAACACAAGATTCGGGTAAAAAGGGAAAGTCAGAATGCAAATCATGTAATTCTTCAGGGTATTCTATATCAATCTCTAAGAAATAACTATACCCTTTAGTCAATTTATCCTCATCTACTTCCATTACCCATTTTAATTCACCTAGTGGCAAAGTTTGTTGCATGGCCCATCCATATTAATTGTTTGCATCAAGATAAGGAATAAAAGAAAATGGTTTTGATGGATCGTAATTTTTCATATGCTTATTGTTTGCTATAGCTTTCTTATTGCAAATAAATGAAAGACCTCCACGAATCCCTTTAACAATAAAAGCACACATAGCAGGGTGGTGTTATTGGATGTAGTTTTAATCTTGTCATTTTAAAGCGCAATTCCAGCTTAAACTAGGTGCTTAACAGCACCTAGTTTAATACTATAACTTTACTATACTTTAACCATAATGGATCCAATCCATAATCATTTAAACTAGTTTCTCTGTAACTTTCAATATCATCGCATAATAGTAATACATCTGTTTTAAGATATAAATCACGATAGTCTTTAAATGTTTTCATATTAAACATTTTCCATGCATTCTGGGCATGTTCATAGTCATCAACTTTACACTCCATTTGGTTTAAATCATCGTAAAAATCTTTTATATCGGGTAATTGCTGTTCTTGCATTTTTAAGGGAGAATGAAACCATGAATACGGAAACACTCCTTTTCTTAGAACTAGCTTGAGGTGGTATTCGTTTGGGAATTCTACGGATGAATATACGAATTTTCTACGCCCTTCTTTAGATAATTGATTTGATAAATCAGCTAAAGAAGACGGTAAATGAGCTAAAGAGTCTATTATTCGAACTGGTCCGATATCAATCGACTTATTCTTTTCCATGTTTTCGCACAATATATTCAACTTCCAATTTTTATCAATATGACCGATATCTCGCATTATTAATCAAGAATCGTATCCCTAAAGTTATGAGCGATTAGTAGAATCTTCATTCTCTTAAGATTGAAATTTATATTGCAGTTGTTATGAGCAGGTCAACGATATTTACGCGTTAAATGATCATGATCTAGCTTTATCAGGATTGTTAATGAGTTTCGCAAATATGACATTTATTATCTTTCTAATGTTTTTTTTTCTTTTTCGGTGCACTGTATCTTTTCGAAGTTTTCTTTGCTTTTTTCTGTTATTCTGCTTTTAATTTCTCTTCCCAAGTTCACAACAGTTTCAATAAATTCTTTAGAGATAGCTAGCTAATATGTGCTCTTGAACTAATGTGGTATTATCACTTATTTTAACGTTTGTGTCTTGTAAGTAAGCTTTGCAATCGGCTACTAAAATTATATGTATCTCTTGTTAAGTATAATATTCATCAAACTCTACTGTGGCTTTCTTTTTACAGACTACGCAATCTTCTTGACAGTAATCATGCTCAATACAAGATGGAAACACTGGTATCTGATTATCTTCGTTAAATTCGCATAGAAAGTAGTTGTTTAATTTTTCCACAGACGGAAAATGAGCAAAACATTTTTTGCAAAAGTATTTCTTCTCTTTGTGCTTTGAAACCATACTGCCTGCTAATTTATTAAAGTCTTTAATCCATACGTAGTGGCTTTCTCCGCAATCTTTATTAAAAATATATAAAAGGTCTATAATCTTGCTATCGTTTGGAGCATTTGATAAATAAAATGGTTGAATAAATTTATCAATTAAAATATAGAAAACATTAACTTTTATATTCAAGTTATTATTTTCGAACGTACAAAAGTTTCTTTCTTCTTGCGAGACAGGGAATGTTAAATTTTCAACCTTAAGCTTATTAACAAATTGTTTATACTTAAAAACACGTTCTTCATGATCTTTAATAGGATGTAAAGCAGATAATATAGCCCATTTAAAATATTCAGCATCTTTATTCTATACATTAATACACTCTTTCTTATTTTTAATCCAATCTGGGAGTTCAATATAAGACTATCCTACTAGTGGTTTATACCTGTTCATATATAACTAAACTTCATTAAACGTTTTAAAAATCAATCCAGATTCATCGCCTTGAGAGTTGATTATTCTATTACTCAACTGTGCTCCCACTTCACTAACAACATGCTCTATTTGTTCTTTATTATTTATTCTTTTAATTGAAAGTGTTATTCCGAGTTGTTTTGGCTCATTAATACTATCTTGTTTATAAAATTCAACAGAGCATGTTGCTATACAGGTTACAATAGACTTGTAGTAGTCGATTGTTGTATTTAATTTCTCTTCTATTTTTTTTTACATATGTGGTTAATATCTACTTTGTAATCTACGAATTTATTCGGAAGTTTAATTGTATACATTTTAGTTGTGTCCACAAATATATCATCAGTTTCATCACTTTCTTCTATTTTAAGCTCATATTTTCTTCCACTGGTTCTCCTTTAAACGATTCTTTAATCTTACTTACAAGCTCTTCTCTCGTTCCTTAAAAAGGACCACAAAAAACATCATTTTTGCAAATAAGAGCTTTTATATCATCTACACCCAACCCATCAAGCTTCTCAGGATGTTCTTTATATTGATTAAATATCGCATCTTCTAGTTCTTTTTTGTTTTTACAAGTCACTCTTCTTACCCCAAGTTTCTTTGCTTCGCTTTTCAGATCATTAATGCTTTTATAATGTAAAGGGTGTAATTTAAAAGTATTCATGAGTTTTTTATACTCTTCTTTAGTTCTTCCACTTTAGTTCTCGCCGTTATCGTTACGAAAGCCATCGAAGAGGGAGAAGTATCAGAAATAGAATTCTCGCACATATTAAAAGAAATTAATAACTATAAAAGAGTGAAAGTAGACATTAGAACGAATCATAATCAGCAAGAGGTTGATTTCGAAATGTTAAAAAATATTTTTTTGAGGAGCTTACATTACAAGATTTGAAAACTGTAATTTCTATAGGGAAGAAGTAATTGGTAAGTGCTTGGTTTGCGACAGCTTGCAGCTTATATATTCTGCACCACCTTTATATAAGAAAATTCATTCAATATATGCATCATTTTAGAAAGACTTAAATTACAAAAGGGTTATGAGATATGTTCCCATCTGATTTCACTATTGTACAAACTGCTTTTTGATGTTTCATTGATATAAATTTTGATATTGCCAAAACTTTAACTTTTCACTTCAAATTACTTCATATGCATGAGATAAGCTATTTCCATCTTAACCACAGGGTTTAGAAATTAAAGTCAGATATAAAATATCACGACAATCTGCCATCTGCTTTAGGGACTTTGGACCCGCCACAATATTATGGGTAGCATTCCAGATTGTCTTATCCCCTAACATAAGGCAATCTGGGGTGTTTCATTATGGCATTGCAAATTTCAAAAATAGCTGTAGGAATATCACAGTCGTACAACATTCACAATTTATCCTGAAAAGGATATATACACGAAAAATATGATAAAAATCCATTTCTTTTAAAAAATATTTTAAAATGTATTTTGTAGAAAAATTTACAAAAGGTAAAAATATTCATCTTTTAAAAGGTCTTTGATTTCAAAACTTTTTTTTTGTCTGATAATTTTTCTCAAATTAGCAACCAATAAAAATAATTCGGACTCGTTTTTTCATCATTTGTTTGGTTATGTAAAACAAAATAGATGCTAAAGAAAATTATCGATTTTTATTGTTTTAAAAATTTTGCTCATGAATAATTTTTCGAAAAAATTCAATTAAAATTGAAGGGTGGTGAAATCAGGCTTTGATTTTTGCTTGAAATAAGTGAATAAACTTTGTATATTCACACTCAATATTTAAATATGATTTTTTTTAATTGATAGCAATAAAAAAGTAATAACTCTTTTTGTAAATTAATTTTAAACGAAAGTATTTCACTTAAATTTTTTTCAATCAAAAAAATTTGGAAACTCGTTTTTTTTTTCAATTTCTAAAACGAACGAGGTTTCTAATTTTTGTTTTCAAAACAATAAAATAACACTAACACTTTTTTTACTATTTGATTTTTTTTAAACAAAATATATTCTCAAAATAATTTTTGTTTTAATTCATTTTTCATTTTTGAAAAATTTTGAAACTTTAAAAATATTTCTAAACCCAAAAGGTTTAGAAAAGGATTGGCTTCCTACTAGCTATATCTAACCTTCCTTCAACTGGTCTGCTAGATGTTGATGATGTTCAGGCATATTATCAATACGCCGTTTTTTAGAATACAACTGAGACAAAGAGAGTGATACATACCACAATTTTTTATATTTAAAAACAGTTGTTCCAATCCAACGCAATTTCCGAGCATATGCATCAGAAATGTTAAATGTGTCACAGAGAACATTCTTCAGAGCAATTTCATTTCTTCCATGAAGATATTCGTTTTCGTGAAGTCCAGCAAAGATTTCTAGAAAATAGCCAAATACTATCTGATGTTGTAGATATGATTTCTGCATTATTTTTAAAGCTTCTCTCAAATTCACCAAAAAGCGAAAAATTTCATCGTAATTCTCAGAATAATAATCGGGTTCTTTTAAAGAAGGATCTGAATCTGAAGCACAAATATTGCTTAGTACCCATTGAAAAATTTGTTCAGGTGTTTCATTTTGTCTTACTTGTTCTGCTCGAAGTAATCTCTTTACTTGAGCTTGAAAAGGTCTTGGAACACGGATACTCCCTGTTAAAATACCCTCTCGCACTTGCTCAAAATGATTTATTCCAGCATCCACAATTTGCAATGATAACTGGAAGTCACTTCTAGCACGACGCAATTTCGCTTCTTCCCCACGCAACGCCATAATGAAACAGGCCAGTTCCTGCAAGGAATGCGAAGTCTATGCATCATGAGAAAAATCTTCCTTTGAAGGAGACTTTCCCCAATGCAATAAAAAAAAACCGAAATGAAAGAAGAGGTGAGATGCCGATAAGAATCCATGTTCTCCTAGAGAAAAATGCCAGGCAAATGCCCGGAGGCAATATAATCACAAACCGGAACTCCCCTCGAGGATCATCGGAATCGGTGTTCACTTGCAGGAACGCTGGCGGATTTCGACTCACACGTTAAATTATTTGGGTATCCAATTGGATACCCTGAATCTGACAAAAAAAGATGCAAAATACAGAGAAATCATTCTATATTATCCAGATGTTGCTGAGATTTTGGGATATGTAAAAACTAGAAATGCAATATTAAAAATTGTTGTTGTTGATTACAAATATAGACTCGAATATATGAGCTTCATTTCACCACCCTTTAAATATTTGCATATTTTCACAGACAAATTGACGTGAAATATTTACATATTTTTACAGGCAAATTGGATGAAAAATGACGTTTTTTCATGGTGGCGTAAAATCCCCCTTTTTATACTACTCCACACAATAGGGGACCCTTCCCCCTAACCCTTCCATTGTTATTGACACCACCCCCCTATGGGGGAGGAATCTCTCTCTAGCGCTGAATCTCGTTTTTGGAGGATGTGAATTTTCCTTATTTTTTCTCCCTGCCCTGGGTAGCCAGTCCTGGAAGGGGGGGGGGGGGGGGGGGGGGGGGGGGGGNGGGGGGGGGGGGGGGGGGGGGGGGGTTTGAGGAAAGAGACCCACCGTCAGAAAGCTTTTGACTCGTAGATGGCGAAAAGTGGCTTTCTGTTTTTTTTCGATGCTTCATTTCGCCATAGTAAATGAAATTACCTCTCGTTAAATTAGGCTTAGAGTGCTAGCTCCGGTACCATCCCCAGTGTTGCCGGACTTTGTGTCGAGATTTTATCAGACTGTTTCATCTTTCGTATTGGCGTCTGGATCTTCTGTTTTTTAATGTATGAGACTTATTTGTGCAGAGTTCATGAGTTGAGCCGAGATGAAGCGGTGGTTAGCAGTTATTGAACGATGTGGAGGGATATGCAGATATCTTATCCGGACATCCCTGAATTAACTGGACGACGCGTACCATGGATTGCATGCTTCATGAAGGCATTCTCTCCTCAAGCCTTTTCAAAGAACTCCAGATAGGCCGAACGTTCCACGTCCCTCTGAAATGGTTTGTGAACGTATGAATAGACCTGCGATCGGTCTAATGTTACACGTCCTTAACCTGATGTCTCGAAGACAATTGTTTATTGTGGGGTTTTAGGAAAGGGAAAGCCATTGAGAATTGTTTTTCACATTTCTTCATTGTATAAATACTCAGCTATTAATTGCTAAAACAGGGTATTTCTTGCTAAAACTTTCAAATTTGATCATGATTCGGTAGACACTACTAGATTATTTCCCTTGCATGAAAAATAAGTTACCTAGATTGTAACCAAGAAACCATGTTGCAGAATAAGGCTAACTGTATCAGGCTCGAAGACCACATTCTCTCGGAAAGAGAAGGGAAGAGACACCTACTGTGGTTGATATCCAAATTAGAGAGTTTCGGTCGCCTGTTCTTCAGGGGAAGAAAGGATGCAGAGAGGATGACGTCATCTATGACTTAGCAGTAGTTTTAAACCTTTTGAAGCAGGCGACTTAGATGTGGAGGGGATCTTCCAGCCGATCTCTCAGGGACATGATCGGGAAGCGACTTTCCACCAATCAGGAACTACTTGATTGTCACGTGGGCTGCAGTAGATTCAGTAGAATGTCGTGTGATTCGCTGAGTCCGTCATCGAGTGATGGACGGCGAGTGATTCCTGAAGTAATGCTGAAACTGGCACCCAATCTGATCACACACTCTTACGTATGTCTACCATTGGGAAAGAGATAGCATGAAATTCTTTGACCTGAAGTGGAATTTTACGGGACTCCCTGGGATCAAATGATTGGTTAAACGAATTCTAGGCAACTCATGCTAGCCTGTGATGCATGATATGAATAATTATGCAGTGTCTTCCTCTCTATAGTCTACAGTAAATTTTATCGAAAGCCATGGAATTCAGGCTGCAAACCAATTGCAGTACCTAAAATCTGGGGTAAATGCATCGCACTTAGATATCTTGAGATGTGCAAGCTTACTAGATTCCATCATACCTGTGCATGATTGAGTCGAAGATGTCCCTATATGTTTGTTATTATCGCATTATCTGTTTTTATATCGGTGGATCTTGTCGCTCTCGATTTGAAAACGCGAAGCGAAAATGTGAATCTTTAATCCGGAACATGAACTCCTTAAAATACTTTCTCCTCGATGTCCAACTCAAATATGGGCTGCCAAAACTCTCTATTGTCAACTTTGTCAAAGGCGTGGACAGTTATTGTAGCGATATCCATGAGGTGTGTTTCTCAGGGAGTGCAAATCCATCAATGGAAGTTGTTCCAGGAAGCTGCGCTTGCGACTTCAACTTCCTACATGACTTCTCCACTTACACTTACACCATTCACTCTTTCTGTCATTCAATATTTGATCCTGTAACGCGCCCTTCATTGAATTCCGTGCTCCAATAATTCAACTTGCAAACTTTTGCGAGAAGCGGTATCGAAAGATTTCAAGAAATCAGAGTCGACGGTTACGATTCCTTTCACTCATCTCGTCTGTTATCAAATATAGAATTCGAGAGGAGTGGTAGAACAATTTTTGTAGTTTAAAAAAGTCATACTACGATTTCCGGATGAGGAGGAGTCCATTGAAGGAAGGGATGTCCTTTTCTCATATCCTCTTGAATCCCGACAACCTTGCGAGTAATTTTAATTTCAATTTAGTGCTAATCTGAAGTCATTTTGAATATTTTTTTCTATTCTGGTTTTCTTTTGAAGGTGGTACTGGGGTTCTCTAGAAACCATGACTTCCCTCGTTGTTTTAATTTTTTCGCTGTATGAAGGATCGAACCAGAATTCAAAATTTCGAGATCTCTCGACACAAGATTCAGGTTATATTGCTAGACCCAATAGCCTTCCTTCCAAATCGAAACCAGATACACATACCAGAGTTCACTCAGTTGCACTTTCTTACGGTCATGTGAATCATTGGTCTCGTGGCGTTCTATTTCCACCTTTTTGTATCTCTCTTGATAATGTAATTGTCCAATTTTATCTTGTAATATAACATCAAGCGGAGGATCAGCAAAAAAAGTAAAATTTTTATGAAATCAAGCTGCTCTTCCAAGCGAGACAGCTTTATAAAAATGAAACGTTAACAAAACTTGTCAATTCTTCCATTATTTTCCATATCATACCCACTCGTGGTATGATTACCAACATAGAGATAAATATGCATCTTCGACTTCTCGACCAAGTTATTCATTGGCCCAAAAAATAGATTTCATTCTCTCATGCGAATTTGGAAGCCGATAGCCGATTCAAATGAAGATACCTTGTCATTTACCGGTTTCCCTAATTATAAAATGCTCAATTGAACTAAAACTATCCAAATTCACAGATTATCTAAATACAGGGTGCCCAGAAGAAAACCAAAGGATTGCACTTAGCACGCCTTTAACAACGAAGTGATGTTTTTTATCGACAAGTATACATCTAGTATAATATTTCTAATATATATTTATTTAATATATTTTTGCTGCATTTACGTGCAGCTTCCTGGAACAACTTCCATTGATGAATTACTATTGGGATATTGAATGATGCGTGAAAAAAATGAATATGTGCTGTCCACACGAAAATACGCTTCACCGGTGAAGTGATGTGCGCGGCCAAAAAGAGTGTTCGAACGGATGTAGTCTATTATGTCTATTACTTAAAAAAAAGAAGAAAATGTAATGATGAAAGCGCATCAGTTCTTCTGTGAGCGCTTGACCTTTGCACGAGAGGAACTTAAGAATTTGGGCAAACATGCCTTATCACAATCTACTCACTAAGTGATAACTTGCACCTTGAACCAGTATTGAATTGGTTCCTCTCCAATTCCTGCATATCTATGAGTATCACAGACAATAGAATAAAAGACTGAAGCATAACTTGGATTACATGCAGTGTTCAATTGCCAGTGAGTACTTGCAGACTCTTCTTTCTTTCTATACGGCTTGGATTTCACCCAATATCGTGTAATGTGCTTTATTTTATTAGTGTGATATAATATATTGTGTTTTTTTTTCTACTATAAATTGTCCATGTCTTCTAACATTTCGTATATGTATAATATACACTTGTTAAGGATGCATTCATGGTAAAGCTGAATCAAAGGTTCACTTTGAATTCAAGCAGTTTCTTTGCGCTTGTCGAGTGGTAGTACTTCGCATCTCTGAGTGACTCTCCGCGGACTCTTCATTCCTCTCCTTGGATTAGCAAGCTGCTTCATTTCCTTGTTCGACGTTTGTACGTTTTTTTCACTATTGGCACTAAGCATACATTCCCTTTTCCTCTTCTCAATGGTATCGACCCCCCGACAATAGCTGCATGTTTGGGAACCAGTTGCATCTCAACCATGCATTACGACTTGGCATAATCCTCAAATCCAAACTCATAAAGAACAGGCCTCTAACTGCTCTCATT
>CAJPEV010001264.1:18810-71731 GCA_905338385.1 Darwinula stevensoni | reverse complement strand
ATTTCAAGCGGAAATTTTGACATTTTTGATATCGCTCGCATTAGGCAGCCGACGCCGGGATCTCGACCTCAAGGCGCATGCGCGTCGCTCCGTCGAGTTCGCGGTGGCATTCCTCCAAGCAGGGCTCGCAATTCCCTTCCAGCTTTCGTCGCGGCGGGGTCTATTGTTGGGAAGGGGAGGGCGAGGCAGTGCGTGGCAGCGGAGGCAGGGTTGCTCGCTCGATTCGTACGATCTAGCAGTGCTGCGCGTCCTCCCACCCCCCCCATCAAGGGGGGGGGGGCCTGCTTGCCGTCAGTCATCTACAGGACGCCCCGCCTTCGACTGGGCTTCCCTGGCACGTGTCAGTCCCGATCCCGTCGCCTTCCGTTTCGACTGGGTTCTCGAGGGGATCCCTTAGTCGCTCGTGGTCGCAAGTCGTTCGCGGAGGTAAACGATGAGGTGGCTTCGTTCCCGCGCGAATTAGTAAGGTGATAGGGGGTGTTAATGAGTGATTAGGAGGTGAGAATTAATTGGGAGCTTCCTCGTCTTCGGGAAGTCGTCGAGTAATCGGGTGATTGAGACCGTTAATGGCAACCCTGTCTCGGTAGAGGAAGTTCAGGCCGTTTTTGGGTCGTTCGGGTCGGGGGCCCCGTGGGCCGCAGGATTCGGAACTTCAAACGAAATTTGAGAAGAAAAATAATCACGAATTTGTGCGAGTACTTGTCGATGTGGCGCGGAGGGGAAATCAGGGAATGCCGAAATACGAAAAAAAAAATTCGATGTCGCTTGATCGGGCGGGGGTGAGTCGCGCACGGAAAGAAACTACGAGGACGCGAAGGAGACGTCCGAGGACGCGAAAGAGACGTCCGGAAACGAGACTGTTCCATGTGATATTTGCGTCAAGGGGGAAATGCGGGAAAATAAAAGTCGAATCGTTGCATCTCGTATCGGGAAATTTTCATTTTTTCCTCGATGATATGCCCTCGTTAGCGTGGCTTCCCCGAAGTCGTTACCTTTCCGAAGAACCTATGTCCTTGAAGTCACGATAATGCAGCCATCACGGATCGAGAAACGCGGCACTCCGGTTTTTCTTGGAGCGTCGCCATGGGACGATGGCGAGCAGATCGCCGACTCGGTAGAGCGAGGATGTCGGCTGTGGACATAGGACGTATCGCCCGACGCGACACGACATCCTCCTCTCGCATGGAGAAAACGACCTTGACAGAACTGCGTGTCAGCCCGTTTGCACCCGACTTGGTTATCTCTCTCTCTTCCTCTCAGTCCTCCAATCCTCCCCCTTCCCCCCCTCCCCCTCCTTCTTTCCGATCGTTACGTGGTAAACAGCCGGCTTTGGATAAAAAGAAAACGAGGGTGGCTTGGGAGGACTCCGCAGTCGCGTCGCGGGTTCCACTGGTGCTGGGCGATGCGCGTCTCTCGAGGTGTCGTCGTGGGAGTCGCGACGAGAGACGACGCGACTTCGTAGCGTTTCGCAGCGTCTCGCAGCGGGCGGCTGCCGCCTTGGAAGCGTCGAGGGAATCGACCGGCCGGTGAGTACCGACGGCTCTTCCGCATCCGGAAAGCGAATGCAGAGGACAGCCGATGCGCCGCGGATTGGAGGTTCCGCGAAGGGCTCTCTCAGCGGTCTGAGGCCGCGCCGCGGACTGGAGGTTCCGCGACGCGGACTGGAGGCGCCGCGACGCGGACTGAAGGTGCCGCGAAGGCTCTCCCCCACTGTTTTGTCTGGGGTTGCGAGAGCGGATTGATTCCCGGGACTTTTTCCGTTTGGCTTCCCCCTCCCGTTTTCCTGCGTCGCGGAATCCGAGATAGCAGCACCGAAATTGCGGGTCGCGAGGGATCTTCCGTGATATTTAATGCGATGAGTAACGTCCTCTGGTCTGGAGAGATTCCTCCTCGAAGCGACTCGGCGCATTCGCAGCACCAATAAAAACAAGTACGGTGAGGAGTGACGCCAACGAGTTTTGCTCATTGCTTTATTATTCTTTGAGAAGTCATAAATTTTAATGGACGGTATTTCCGGTTTACGAGTCCGACGCGATAAAAAAAAATTTGGGAACCACTCTATAAAAATAAAATAAAAAAATTATATTATGACGTGCGAAACAGCGCCGCGATCCTTGGAAAAGTTGAGTCGATTCGCCCGAGAAAACTCTTTGAGAATCAGTTTGTCACTTTCGTCGAGACTCGCCGATGAGCGCTCACCGGCGACATCTAGCGGCGACGAAGAGGATGGTCCGGTCAGGAAGTGTGGAGGTTCCGATAGTCGTCGGATTCCGGACGTCCCCTCGCCGCGTGACGCAAGGGCGACGCCCACATTCGCCGGATGTCGGGATGTCGCGAGGCCCCCGGTGGAGGGTTTTCGCTCCCGAGCTGCAAACACGGGCGAACGCGGAGGGGAATCCCCGGGAGAGGAAGGGAAACTTCCCTCCGCCAGATGTCAGGAGTGGCGCGTGTGCTCAGGCCAGTATGGCGGTCGTCGTGGAAGGGTGCGGTCGTGTCCTCGCCTCGCTCTCCCGCTCCTCTCGATTCTTCGACTGCATCCACGGGCGAGTCTCTCTCCTCTCGCATTCAAAATTTCGCCTCTTAAATCTCTCATTATTTATAATTAATAATTAATATAATTAAGTGTCCGGATTTGCATTTGCGCGTGATCTCGTCGTCCCGGAGACCGCATTTCGCATGGCGTTCGTGCAGAAATCAGCGCCGTCGCCTGGTTCCGGAATCGATTAGAAAGCGTCATTCAGTCGTTAATCCGCGTTATGTTAATCCTCCGGTTAATCCTCGACCGGATGTGACAGGCTCAAGCGATTATATATCGCGGAGAGTCGAAATTAATTGCTAAATCATAGGTCGACCGAGCCGTGACACCGAAAAAAAGAAAATCCGTCCGCCCCTTCTGCGTCTAATTGCGAATTAATGTAAGCAATACGGTTCTCGAAAGAATTGCATATATCAATAAATATCTTTTTTTTTTAATATCATAGTATGCATAAACAGCCACTTCATAGTAAGCAAACTGCGTGGACAAGGACGACTCGGAATTTTTCGTGAATATGAATGGAATGTTTGCATTTCTGATTAAAGGCGGATTTCTGCTAAAATGCGTGAAGTTCTGCCCAGAGTTTCATAGGATCTCCGTCAGTGGCGTGCCCAGGAAATCCGAAATGGGGGGGGGGTTGCCATATGAAACATTGATTACCCACCGTAATGGGGGGGGGGGGGTTAACCAAGGAAAAATAACGAAGGAGCAAAAAAAAATCCGACCGACTGGCTCGGTACCTGCACGTACCAAGTACAGTACTGCAGTACTCCGCAAGCGCCCGTGCATTTTTTTTTTATTACTGTGATAGAAACTGCATCGATCGAATTAAATCGGTAGGGGAGCCGGGTGAGCCGGCACCGATCCGCGAACGCGAGCCGGCGGAGTTGCGAAATGCGGCTCGACCGCTCGTTTCGCCGATTAAACGGCTGGGACGATCGCTTTCTTCAGCCTTTCCGTGTTTCGTCGTAAATTCAGCCCTGAAAATTTATTTTCATTTTGGAGTTTCCCGTCTGCATAAATAATGGGGAGAAGATAAAAAAAAAAGGTACAATAAATTATCTTTTTAGATCCGCAGATTTCGCTTTGAATTTCGTATGAGAAATCAGCGGGATGTTCCTTAGAAGTACATGCAAAAAAAAAGCGACTCTTGCTTTTCAGTGTCTTCAATGTGTTTGCACTTTTTTTCCCCCTTTTTTTTAGGTTGGGGGAGTTTTCAGACTCTTTGGCAGAGGCGCGAGTCGTGTCAAGCGTACTTGCCATTTCCGCTTGCACTTTTCTGCACTTCTATCGCACTATCCATCGTCCACGCTTTTTTTGCCAACCGCAGATTCTATTAGCGAATAGGCAAAAAACTTGGGGGGTGGGGGCCGGAAGGGTAAATCTGGTGTATTAGGGAGGGGGTTACTGGGTACATTGCCTGAAATGATCGGCAGGAGCCGTTTTTATTTTCTGCATTTTCTGCTATTTTCTACGGTGAAATTATACGCAGCCAAAGGTGACTCATTTTGAATGAAGTATTTCCTAGAATTGAGGAGTCACAAGGAAAGAGGGCGTAAATGCTCACACGTCCTTATCTCGTAACCATGCTCTGCATCAGGCCGTGTGCAAAAGCGATTTTCTGTATGCTCCCGCTAGGTGGCAGGCGGGTGGGCTGCTGTCTCGTTACGGCCGCTTGGAGGGAGAAAAGGGGGGGAAAAGGAGGAAAACGGGATAATGGTTTGTGTGGGGAAGATCGTCGTGGAAGCTGTTCTGAATCTTTTCCTCGACTTTGAGGAAGGGTTCTTTGAGACTGAGAGATTAATTCGGAGGCAAATTGTCTTTTTTTTTAATGGAAAATGATAGCTGAAAGCTGGGGAAGTTCTGATTTGTCGATATGGAAAAAGGGCTTGTGTGCAAAATGATTTCTGCCTCCCTGGCAATTCGAAAGTAAAATGTTCCTTTAGGACCGAAGTTTAAATAAGGACAATCCTAGAATACCACATCTCTGAAAACTGGATTCAGGTTGTTCGCAGATGAGTCTTGGGGAGATTTTGCTCTTCTCACATTGGACCTTTTGCCCATGAGCCCCTTTTCGAGAGAATTCCTCGAAAGGAAGCAAACCAAGGAAATATGTTTAAATTAAAACTTCGTGCCAGATCCGTTCCGTCGACAATATTCGACGGCATCGTGTCGGCATGGCTCGACGACATCGTGTCGGCAACGACACGGGACGCGACCGCGCTTCCCAGCGGTGAAATGCATTCTCATTTTAGCGATCGATGGCGACGATATCCTGGGCCGATCGTCGTGACCTGAATCATCCTCGGAGCATCGACGAACGGTTGAGTGACGTTTGAATGGAGGCGGACGAGCCCCTGCTCCGAATAAATTTCTTCTTATCCGCGAACGGCACGGATCGGTACGGAATGGGGTTCCTTCCGATCGATGCAAGTAAGCGATGGAAAGAGCGTAATCGGAAGAAGGGAAGCCTTCTACGTCGGTAGGGCGAGGAGGTGGAAAGTTTCTACGTCGCTGTGTGTGTCTTTTCTCTTGTCGGGTTCGCGATAAGGCGTACGGAAAGCTTTCATGTTTATGGAGCTTTGCAGAGAGAGCTCCCAAGTATGCGGAATATGGGCATGAGCAAGGGCAGATCCCGAATTCATCCATGGGTTCCACACGATCCGGCCTGGCCAACGAAAGGTGAGTGGGGGGGGGGGGCGTTCCGGCTCCCAAGTACCGGAAACGAAAGTGTTTACATTAATTTGGAAGCGTGAGACTGTTCGTATCGCCGTAGAACTTAGCGAAAACTCTGCCTTGCAATCGATCGTAAGGTCGGAGGTCGCCCCCTCCTTGTATTACTCATTGATTACGAGACACGGATGATCGTGAACAGGCAGGAACGCATCCGGGAATGGAGGGTTGGGTTTCGGTGGGTTCAGCTCCCTGGTTCTGATGGGTAATTCCACACACCATCGGAGACGCGATCAGAGGTGTTCAAGCTTCAGATTTTTTTTTTCTAATTTGACCTATAAAACCACGGCACCAGCGGGGCAGTGATGCCAAGCGATACTTGCTGATACTCGTCTTTTTCTCCAGCTGTTGGCGAAAAAGACGCGTTGGCTAGGCCGACCACGTCATTGAATGACGTCACTATAGTGCAAGCAGCTGCAAGCGGAACATTGCAAACTACGAGAACGCCGAGCAACTAATCCTTAAAATGACGTCATCTGTCGCTGGGGGGGGGGGGGGTGGCCTCAGCAGAGCTCGCTAGCAAAAGTGACGTGTCAAGCGACATTACAATCTTATAGTAAGGTTGATTGGCTGCATCAGGTTCCAAGAATATGCCGAATAGAATATGCGTAACTATGTGAAGTAAGCATTCTGTCGAGCGATGGCCCGCCGGTGTGATCGACTGGGATCTCGCGGGAGGGACTGGCGCATGCCCTGCATCAGAGATTGAATTATGTATCGGATTTTCAATTATGCATCAGATCTTCAATTACGCACTCGATTCTCAAGTATGCTGCAGAATTTATGTTGAGTTTTATCTGTGCTTCGAGTGCTTCGAAGGAGGAGCTGAGCCATGGATCGATGATGGACTGCATTCGGATCGAGGCCGTTGTCTCCCGGGAGGAGCGAAACGGAGGAACCTGGAAGGGGGAGTGAGGGGGGCCCATTGGCCGACTGAATGGGACCCATTGGCATATCGCAGGAGAAGACGATGGTGCTGTTGGGAAAGAGAGCGAAATGGTTCCGTGCTGATAAGAAGTCGCGATCGAAGACCGCTCTCGGAGGGAGGACTTATCGAGAGTTATGAAATCCGGCGCTGAAACACCGAGAAACCGCTTTGACTCATGCAGACGCAATTCTAGCACAAATGCACGACGACGAAATTTTCGGAGCTCGTGACAATATAACCGTGAAGCAAACCTCCACGAGCGCAAACGCTGCACCTCCGGTGCGAGCGACACTCCTCCGCCTTCCATTCCGCCTTCCATCCTGCCTTCTATTCCGCCTTCCATCCTGCTGCCACAGAGAAGGCTGTGAAATCTGATTCGAGTTGAGTCTCGGTGCGTTCATGTGCTCGTGCTTCGGAAGTTCCTCCGAGAGGTTTGCCGTCCTGCATTCGAAGGTAGAGGAACTGTTGCCGGTGGGTCGTTCCAGCCTGCTTCAACCAATATGGCGAAAAGTGGCACTACCGTCTCGATTTTTTATTTTATTTCCCCAAACGGTATTCATTAAGTGCCTTGCAGCCGAAATGTCTGATTCCTAGAACTAATAGTTTTCAGGTGTTAAAAATGTGGGGGTAGAGCATAATTTACCTAAGACAGACCGATGTTAGAGATCTACATGATGGGAAATTCTAAGTGGCCTTTCATCTAGATGTGCAGAATCAGTCATGGAAGTGAGGAGCTCCTTCCGCGAAGTGAGAGATAGGATCTTTCAAAACTGGTTCCATCGCTCGTGCGAGAAGCTCATCCATTATATGCAATGACGTTTTCTCTCCTTGCAAGAAGGTCATGGAGATTTAAGCGAGTCAGATCATGCTCACGAGTTACACCGTATCATTCAAGTGCATCTGCCTGGCAGACCATCGGCATGAGTTGCACGTGAAACGCGTTGAGCTCTCGCCTCAGAGGCGGATCGCCGGGTTCATCGTCGAGCGAGGACTCGAAGGCGACGGGAAACGGGCATGTGGAACGCCCGCTTGCGTGTGTGCGTGATACGAATCTGAGAATGACATTCTCAGATTTGAATTGATTGATTTATTTAATTGATTTATTTTATTTGTGGAGAGGTGGTCATGGCTAATATGCATTACCGGTTTGAGTGGCAGTTTCATCCGCTCTGCCTAGTTTTCCGCAAACCTGAAACTAATTGATTAATTACGGCGCGTCCATTCAGCCAGTCACGGAAACGGTGATTCCCACGTAACCCATCCGACCCATGATTCCCAAAGCAGCTTGGCCTTCCATGCGCAACTTCAGCGCCAGCTCTGGTGGATGTCGTTAACTAATTTGGGTGGGGTGCAAGGGGCGCTCCACTCCGGTGTCGTAGGGAGGAAGGCTCCTCCTCCTCTCGCGCTAGTCCAAAATCCAAGTAAGCTCTCTCTAATCAGGGCAGTCTAGTCTAGGGCAGTGGTTCTCAACCTTCCTTTTACTCCCATTGAACCTTCGTGCATTCGGGGGGTGACACCTCCCAGGTTGAGAACCACTGCTCTAGGGTTTAAAAGCCCATCTTTTTACCTGAATACCGCCGATGCTTTGTATTGATTGACTGGTGGATTCGAAAGCGACAGAAATCGAGTCAATTCATGTAAAAATAATTTTGAAAGTAAAAAAGGGAGAATCTTTGTGCTTGAGGGCCTTATTAACGGAATCTTTGAGCGAACGACAATTCTTATGCTATGACATGCAGTCTTCATTTAAAAAAAGACTGAAGTATGCCTCAATTTCTTTTCCTAAGATTCCAGCAAATTCCTCGTGAACCCACTACCCACACACGTTGCAACCGGCCCATGTTGCTGTTCCATACTTTGTATCATGTGAAACATTTATTCCTGCCTTTTTGTAGCATTACTTTTCTGTTAATTATACCCTTCATTGCCGCAGTGGGTCCCCTTGCTTCTTTTGTTTGCCTCCCTTTTGCTTCTGAGGATTTTTGGATGGACTTGTAGAGAGGAAGCACTTCTTGGCTTTTGTCTGGGTTGACAGACAAAAGGAAAGGCTTTTCATCCTAGCTACTGAGAAATAGAAAATGAAGTAGACTTTGCCGTAAAGAGGGGTGACTCAGTGGGGCAGCTTAGGACAGATTTTGATTTGCAAATTAGTGGTACTGGGAGTGAAATTATATATATCTTGCTGTCCAATCAATTTTTCCCTATTTCCACAAAGTCTTAATTGTATTGCAAGAAAGATAATTTCACTTCCAGTAGCATGAATTTGCAAGTCTGTTCCAAGTCAGCCCACTTTACAGTACCAAAACAGAAGCTGAAAGGGCTACAGGGGTGCATCCTTTCACTTGATTACATTCAGTTAAAATATCTTCAACCAAGTCATCCTGGGCAGAAAAGTCTTTCCAGAACCTCTAAGACTAAGAGGATTTTTCAATTAAAATTCGTTCAGGAATTTCAAGTTTTTCCTCCAGGAGAATAAGAAACCCCCCCCAAATTCTGATTTTGCAATGAGATGAGAATTTCTCCTGTGGAAGAGCATGAGGAACTCCACCAAGACTGCCAGTTTCTTATATCTGAAATTCTGTGTGGTTCTTTTCACAGTCAACAGGGATTGCCCCTTCATTCTGAATGACAAGAATAGATATAGACTGTTCTGGTTCCTAGATGTTCAAGTTGGGAACAGCTAGCTGTAGGCTTTCAATGGACTCCTGCATTCCAAGTATGGGGCAATTTCATATGGTATTAAAGTCCTTTTTGTTGCTACATTCAAGGATTGATAGTGTCCACTGAATGATTTCCGGCTCTCCTTGAAGGGATCATCTGGGATGAAGGTTTTCCCTGCATGTGGCTTAACTGGACTAGAACAAAGTTCCAAGGGTATTCCCAGGATTGGAAGGAAATGATGGCTTCCAGCAAACCTAAATGCATTAATTGCATGTTGGATGTCTCTCATGATCTCTATTCAACTAGGAGTGATTTCATTTTTCTACTTACCTAAATTTAAAATTCCTGTTATAAAATGCTTCATTGTTCATTTGAAAGAGCTTTACTGAGTGGTATAATGCAGAATGTCTTGTTGGACTCCCCATACCAACACAAAGGGAGTTCCATATAATTCCTGCAGAAATGCATGGATAAACAACTTGTCCCATAGTTAAGTGCCTCACAACCGCCGAAGGATACCCTAGGAGTACAACCCAGGGATATCACTGATGTTAACCATTTTGAAATTGTAATCAATTAAATAGGGATAAACCCACCATGATAAACCATTGGGACACATGATCGTGTATCATCTCATGTATTGTGTGTTGGATGAACAAGAAATATCCAAAAAATGACAAACTTTTTCTTGGGTCAGTCCTTGTCTTTGACTCCTGCTCTCAATTAAATGTATTTCTCCACAGGTTGGGTAGACAGTTTATTGGTCCATTTAGATCATCATTTAAAATCTTTTTTTAAAATTCTACTGAGCATATTCCTCTTAAGATAACCTTGCTCTAGCATACCAGTTATTTCATTTCAAAGTACAGATCCTTAGATTGATTGTTTGGTTAGTTACATAATTGCAACGGAGAAAAGAGCAGGCCTAGTTTTAGGTAAGTGCTAAGCCCCTAAAAGCCTAGGCCAAGGTTTTCTAACAGACATAAGCCTACATTTGACCAAGCATCTAGTAACCCTGGCTAACCAGTGTTAACTGAATGCTTCCTTTCTTCTTTCTTGCAGATCATATTGAAAAAAATAGAGCCTGTGAGGCTTTAAAATCTGAGCTGACAATGTAATGTTCAGGTGATGGAGATAAAGGATGGGCCAGTGGAACTGCAGCTTGAGTTTCTTCATATTTCAGTGAAGTGAGAGATACTTTAGCAATGGCTGACTGTAGTGTTGCAAATGGGCCTCCTAACAAGAGACCTAAACTCCATCACCATTTTGGGAGTCCTCCAAGTAATCCTTCAGGTGAGTGCAGAGTCTGCTTTTCCTCCAGGTTTTTCATGAGTTTTCTTTTGTGATTGATATGTGTTCTCTGGTGGTTTCTTTCCAGATGTGTTTAATCATCTATGGGAGATTGAAACGAGCCTTCCCAATGAACTCATGAACAAAAACTCCTGGGACGCAATAGAACAGGGCACTAAATCTCAACAGGTTCACCAAAGTACCTTTGAAAGCATCCAGAAAGGGGCCAAAATGAATGTTGGATGCACATCTGTCATTTCCACCTATCCAACTGTAGTGCAGCCACTGGGGCTCAGCAGTCTGACATACAAGGAGGAGAATAAAGGTCCACAGCTAGTGCAGCAAAATTTGTCAGGTCTCATACTACCCGGGCAGCAAGGACAGCCAGCCCTTAGTGTGTCTATTGCTCAAGATGCATCTGATTCCCTGGCATGTGTACCAAATGTCCCTGTGAATGCAGGATCTTCTGGGCAAATTGACTTTCCCATTGGGTTGATTAAAAGAACACATGCTAATGTTATTGCTGGAGACGAAGTGGTCAATAATGAGATTGTGGCTATGGCAAATGGTTCAATTCTCACACAAGCCATGTCTACTCTTCAACAGCCTCTGCTTCAGCTAGATGATCAACAGCAATGGGACTGTGACCCCTTCATCTTTCCTGAAGTACAACTGCAGGTATGGCTCCTTCCACCTTATTTTATATCTCTGTATTTATAATGAGCCTAAATTACGGGTTCCTTGACAATGAATACTTTCATGCTACAGGGAGTTGAAGGAGAGCTTATCAGTCAGATCAGTGGAGTAGGAGCCAACTGCAACAATGAAGTGAGTGGTATTATCTTTGTGGTGGTATATATGCAAACTCGGAATATAATAATACTGAGAGCAATATCAATTCTTTATCACCATAACATGAGAGTCACAGTTTATTTCCCCACTTTGTCTTGCAGGACAACAAATTGGGTGTACCTTCCCATGAAAAAGAGCAACATCCTCAAAGGACGGAGAAGTTGGATCCTCTGTCAGAGGAAGGACCAACTACAAATTGTGAAACAGTTCATTGCACAGATGAGATGAAGCATTCCATTGAGTCATTTGTGCATGCTTTGCAATGCTGGGATGCCAACTGCTGCCACCCACGCTGCCCAAAGATGAAGCAAGCTTTGTCTCACACCAAAGAGTGCAAGAACATTGGCTGCAAGACCTGCAAACAGCTAGTCATTATCTGCTGCCATCATGCCAAGTGTTGCCAGGTCAGTGGTAGAAATTTGCTGTCCTATCTCCAAGATGGGAATTATGTAAACCTTGCATATGTTAATTTCTCTTGGGAATTGAATCTTTCACAGGAAAATGGCTGTCAAGTGCCTTGCTGTAAAAAAATTAAGCACAAATTGGCACAGCAGCAAATGCATCCACACATTCAGCAAGATGCACAGATGAAACAACATTTGGGAGCCATGACATATGGAGTTGAATGGAGCTCACCCAGTTCCTCAAGTTATGGGCATTGCATCCCCCTTCCTGTTCGCATGGGAGGAATGCATACAAAAGCCTTGGGGATGAGTGGGACATCCATTATCTGTTCTTCTCCTGGTCAAATGATTTCAAGCCATCCTACCCCTGGAATTTTGTTGGAACCTGTCACGGGTGGTTCATCTGCTTCCAATGCCCAATTGCAACAAATCATCAGACAGGTGCTGGTCCAAAATTGAACTTTTGTGCTTCAGCTAGTAACTACTTGCAGTCTTAAAGCTTTTCATCTTTGCTGTTTGCCAGGTGCAGGAAGAAGCCAAAATCCAGGCAGCATTCACAAGCATTGATTTCAGTGGCATAAACACAAGCATGAAAGCTCATAATCCAGCAGGACCTATTTCATGGAATCCATTTGGGCAGATAGGCAATACACTCATGGTGACTCACTTTCAAAATCAAGGAGGTGGAGTGTCACCTGCAGGGAAGTGCACCACTGGAATTGAGAAACCATCCAGGGTTCCTAGTAATGATAATGCCATAGACCATCAATTCCAGGTTCAACCACCAATGCAAAGCATCAGCCTGTCAAGGCCCATCATTGCAGCTTCTATCAGTGGTCCTACTGCACCACTGACACCAATGCTACAAACAACTATTACTACTACCAATCAGATCAAACGATGCATGCAGACATTGGTGCATGCATGTCAATGTCGGGATGCAAACTGCTGCCTCCCAAGCTGCCTAAAGATGAGGCGAGCTTTGGCCCATGCCAAAGGGTGCAAGAAAAAGGTCAACAATGGTTGTCAGATCTGCAAACAGATGATTACTCTCTGCTGTTACCATGCCAAGAATTGTCAGGTTAGTGGTTGTATCTTGCCATCTCACCACCAAGATGGGATTAGTGTCAGTCCTGCATGTAGTTTACATACAAATACATTTTCTCTTCATCCTCCAGGAGAAAGACTGTCGAGTGCCATTCTGCAACAACATCAAGCACAAGTTGAAGCAGCAGCAACCAGCTGCTCGCATCCAGCAAGATGCCTTGACGAGGCGGCGCATGGCAGCCATGGCATGTGGCATGTCTGGAAGCTCTGCCAGTTCTGCCAGTCATGGTCATTGTGCACCCAATTCTTTGTCCATGGCTGGAGGGCATACGAAAGCCTTGGGCGTTGGTGCTGCACCCATGCCCATGCCCTCTCCTGGTCAGATGATGCCAAACCATAAGGCACCTGGGGTTGGGATGAAACTACTTGGTGGTCCATCTTCTGCACTGAACATCCAACAGGTATTAGATTGATTGGTGCCTTTGTACTCTTTTGTTGTAGATTTGTTTTTAGGAGAGTTTTTGTCTTTGAACTCAGGTGCAAGAACAAGCAAAAATGCAAGCTACATCCAGTAGCATGATAAGCTTTGGAGGCATGAATCCAAGCATGAAAACTCAGGGTCAAGCTGGATCGACGATTGGGAATCCTGCTGGTCTGCAAAAGTCTGCTTCTACTCCAATGATGGCTGGAGTTTCAAATCAGGGCAGTGGTGTTGCACCAAGGGGAGGTCTCCTTGATATGGACCAATGGCCTGGAAATGAGGGACAACCTGGGATCCCTGGTAAAGATAATGTCATTCACTACCAACCCCAGGTTCAACCTGCCATGCAAGGCATGAGGCCACCAGGGCCCATGGTTGTGACAGGTCCCGGTGGCCCAATTGTTGCTGCTGGTAATCCCAGTGCATCAGGGAACAACCTAGCTGTTCTTCAGCAGCTTTTGAAGACTCTGAAGAATCCATCAACTCCTCAGCAACAGGATGAAGTCCTGAAACTCCTCAAATCCAATCCTCAGGTAATGGCTGCATTCATCAAACGTCAGAAACAGCAACAACAACAGAGGCAACAACAACAACAACAGCAACAAGTAATGGTACAACAGCAGCAGCAGCCACCACAACAACAACCACCACCTCACATGAATCCAATGATGAACAAGCAGGCTGCCACCTCCCAGTGGATGCAACAGCAGCAAAAGCTCTTACTCTTGCAAAGACTGCAACAGGCACAGCAGCAGCAGCGACAGCAACAGCAAGAACCGCAAAGGCAACAGCAAGAGCTGCAACAGCACCTACTTGACATGCATCCAGCAATAAATCAGTCTGGTCCACCTCCCCTGGGAATTGCACAAGCTGGCCCAAGGCCAGCAGGAGCATCAGGAACAGCTCTTGAATTAGCTCCCCAAGAATTTTTACCTGGAGCATCTGCTTCAGCACCAACACATGGAGAACAAAATAGGTTAAACTTAGCATCCAGAGAAGTCACACAAAGACCAGCACCAGGAGGAACACCCCCCCTGAGGCTAGCAGGACCTTCCACTCCAGTACTTGGACCACTTACCCCTAACTCTGTACCCAGACCAGTTACCCAAAGCCCCACACTTGGACAAACTACTCCAGCACCAGTGCATGGAGGACAAGCCAGTCCAGGGTTAGCCCCAGGGGGACCAACTGGTCCAGCAGCAAGGGGAACGGTGTCTCATCTACTGAGTTCTTCTCCAGGTATGGCACGCACCTTCAAAAGTTATTCTTCAAATATGTACTAGTTCTTAGGATTGCGACATCTTGTTAGTTTTATGAAAATTGAAAAATGTGCATGACCTCAAAATTTGTATTATTCACATGGAATCGCATTAACAGGAAAGGTGATCAAATCCTTCACATGTTGTAAAGTCCTTATGTTCTCCCTGCTGTAAAGTAAAAAGTAGACCCATATGTCAGGAGTATTTTTTTTTTATACTGGAGGACCCCAAATTAGCAGAAATAGCTTAGAGACTGCTGCACCTGAAGTATTAATTAAGAACTACTGCACATTTTTGCATGCTTTAATTTTTGAGACAATTTCCTGATTTTATGATTCTCAGTAACATATTCATTCTCTTGCGCAGATATCCCACTCCAGTTCCAATGCGTGATCTGCATGAACGAAGAAGTTTCTATGGTCTTCCTCCCTTGCCGGCACATGGTGATATGCGACAGGTGTGATAAACAGCTGAAGAGAGTGTCCCCCGCCTGCCCGTCATGCAGGGCACCCATAAAAAGGAGACTTCGTGTGTTTCGCCCGTGATTGCTTCACCATTTCATTTCATTCAGTTTGAACAAAAAGTTTCAGATTTTCAGGTACATGAATTGTTCTTCCACATACTGTTGCATGACTTGACAATCCTCTGATAGGTAACTAAGCACTGAGCCAATTGTAAGCATCCCCATTGATTCACAAGGCTTGACTCTTTCCAGTGTCTATAATAAAGTTTCAGGAAGTCAATATTCGACTGTGCCTTTGCGCCCCAGTCTGTTCTGTGCCTCGGCATGACTGGTAGAAAAATAGCTGGAATAGGAGTCACGTGACATCGATACCAGAAACAGGATCTCGCGTCATAATGGGCGTGAGATCATAAAATGTTATCAGGCGAAATGAATCTCGTAGTTTCTCTTACACCAGGGTATCGGGGTCATCAAGGTCTATTTTCGCATTAAATCTTCATGGCGAACTGGGATTGATTCACACTTGGACAGGGTGGCCACGAAGTCCAAATGTATCATCACTATGGACTATCTTTTATTTCATGGCATTGCTGTGGGTGATAATGAGAGACATCAACATGACGGAAGAGCGGGTGTTGACAATGGGCCTGTGAGAAAGGTCTTACCTATGCAATGGTATTTTGAATGATTTCCAAGAAAGATTCCAGAAACTTGGAATGACAGAGATGAATCTCATCATCGGGGAAGAGTCCGAATGGAAGAGATTCTGGTTTGAAAAATGAAGGAATCTGTTCTCCAAAGGAAGGTTTCGAAAGCGATTATCCGAAATTTATGAGCCAATATGATGGGGTTCGCCTTCCGTGCAGGTTTCTTCTTTCATTTTTGGAAGTCATTTCGAAATACCAAATTTTGTTGGTGTTTTTGTTGTTATGGCTTTTCTTACGGACCCGTGCCATTGCCAGCACACACTCTTCAATTTTTTCTGGGTCTGATGCCACTCACAGTCACCTTCAGCTGTAGCTCACGGTCACCTTCAGCTGCATCTAGAAACATAAAACATTTCAGGTGCATTCGGACTTCGGAGCCATATGTGCGGCAGACGAATCCACAAAGACAATCCATCCGGTATGCGCGATTGTTGTCAGATTTCGCATTCACGTTGGCAACCAACAAAACATTCCTCATGCATAATTCAGTTCAAAACGTATCACTTCCATGTCCTGCTTGAGCTCCTCGTTCGCATGCAGGCCGCGTAGCCTTATCTTTTTGCCATTCCAGGAACATCTAAGCTGATTGCATCTGTTCTCCGGTGATAAAAATAATTGAAGTAGCAGAGAGAACATATGCACTTGCTTGCGCCTCGCGCGTTTCTCCGAATCCATTCCAAGGCTTACTTCGATCTTTCCTGTCTCCCTTGGAAAAGTGGCTTTCTCATTCTTAACCATTTTGCTTTCCCCATTCCCAATTGGACGTGGGTCGGAAAAAAATATATATTACATGCCATTTCCCATAGGCACTACGGGGAAATGGCAAGTATTGCGATCGGTCTGTCACTCTTTTTCCATTCCGTCTGTCCGCAGTATCCATTGCAACCGGACAACTCATGCCCATGCCCGGCTTTCCGTCTGGGTCGGGTTGCCAATCTCCAAACAAAACTTCCCTTCCAGCCCTCGCGGCATGACGGATCCTTTGTAGACAACGAGAGAGAGTGGCTCGGAGTGGCTGCTCGCGATAGGGTTGCTGGGAGTGTGCATGAAATGCCGCATCTGGCATCCTATACTTCATACTCTCCTCCCATCTCCACGTGACACGGACGCACGAACCATCGAGAACATTGTCTAGTTGTCCGGGACTTCTCATTCATGCCTACGACGTACTCATGACAGCTATTATTTATTTCAAGGTTGGATGATTGGGATGAAGCGAAAAAGACACGAGTCGTAATTTTAGTGGTATCTGTACCTGGACTGGTGCTCTAGTTAATCATTCTTCACGTATTTCGCCCGTAAATTCATTCAAGAGGGACTCGTTTGGAAGCTGGGGATCCACCTAGACATTGCCAATTCAATCGTGACAGTGGCAGCAAATCAGTTTTCTAGTTACGATTGGAAAAGAAATTGAAATATGAGGAAAATGTGTATATTTGGTGACGTAATGAATGCTTTTTGTGCAAAATGAACCCAGTAAATACAGAAAGGGCTCTCCACAAAAAGTAAGAATTTCGCTTTTTTTTGCTCAGTGTTTCTGAGTTGCGAAACTCATTTTTTTTTTTTTAAGCCAGGACATGCGGCGGGCACATGACAATGGGACGTATTGCGATACAGTGGGAGGATGGGGGCTGCCTGTTTGGCACATGCACCACAACCGAGACCGCAGTTCCTCGGGGTGGGACTCAATGGTCCTGAAGGAGGCTTTACGGCCAGCTCAAGGGTTGCCTTGGCTCATGACTGCCACAAGTGACTATTATAAGGTACTGCACCCGTGTCTCCTAGATAAAGCACACAAGGGGAGGGGGGGGTCTCTGTGTTACACCACCTGCTTTCATTGAAAGTAATAGCTCCCCATGAAAGCGGGTACCTGTCGACAGGGAAGAGCCCGCCGTAACCCTAACTCTATCCCCGGCCTCTCGGTTTTCACTGTACCTTCTCAAATACCGTTCGGTTCAGTTTTTTTATTTTTGGCGCGTTAATCGATCACGAGAAATCTCAGTGGAAAGTTCAATACACAAATAAATTTTTATGGAAAGGAGAATTTCACAACTTCCAGGGTGTGTGACCGCCAGAGACGAGCGGATCGGCCGCAAGAGTGAAAGTGGAAAACGACTAAAAATAAAAATAAAAATGAAAGTAAAATAAAATAAAGAAAATTAAAATAAAAGTAAAATAAAATAAATTGCAATGCGAAAGCGTGAGCTGGAGCCGAACCGAACCAGGATCCGAACACAACGGAGTCCACGATCCCAGTTGCTCTTTCCGGATGGGATTCACCAGTACTGGTTGGAGTCCCTCTGTCCTTTGAAAGCAATAGACTCGATCAACTTGTACGAACCTGCGAGCAACCGAAATGCCTTTCCCCGGGGAAGATGATTTTGGACGAGGAAAAAAAAATTAGAAAAAATATTCATTCAGAAAATGGAGCACGGAAAATTGCGACGAAAGGATACATGTAACGAATGGGATTTTCAAGTAAAAAAAAAAAAGAGGATAATCAAATTTAGATCCCTTCCGTCATGAGTAGAGATCATCGAACTTCAGGAATACGATTGGGACCGAGAAGCCAGCTTCCTCATCCACTGCAGGGTACTGAGAACGTCGCGAATCGTCGCGAATCCCGCTGGCCCGTTTTGCGAGTTTCGTCGAGATCCTGTGAATTGGATCACCCGATTCTCTGCCGTCATCTGGAATATGATTTATGAAACACGACCGTATACCTTTATCGTACCGGTACCTGGAGAACTCCTATTGCGCTTCATCACGTGAGATAATGAAAATATCGAAGGCAGGAACGATTTCTGAATGAATGACTCGAGAAACCCGAGGAAGCGAACGGAGTTCGAATGGAGACAAGTCACGTGGTTCCCACCTGCAGAGTTAACGCTGTATACACTGTAAAAAAAAATAATAATGGTACAGACTGGAACCCTTCTTTAGTTCTACCCCCTTGAAAAGGTTGCAGGTACTGCAGAACCATATGAATTGGTTCCAGCACAGATGTAGAACCATATGAAAGACCATCGCTCTTGTAGAACCTCTGGAACCGCCCATTGGTTCTAGGTACGACCATTTCTTGTGCTTTCTCAAAATGGTTCGAAAATGGGACTTCAAGGCTCGATACGTAAATTTTTTTTTTCGCCATTCGCTCCGAACTCTTCCCCCCCCCCCCACCGGCCGTGGCACTCCCTTTCTGCTACCATGCCTTAATACGCCACTTCTTATGCCCTGGGGGCTGGCACGCTTCGTGAAGCCTGGATCGAAGGTGACGCCAGTTTCGATTGGTTACAATTCTCACTCCTTGTCTCGTCCAGAATCCTCAACACGTGATGATATGGGAATGATGATACGGGCAGGAATGACCTCAAGACAACTATTTGGTCCCTATTTTTTTGATGATCCCGGTAAACGGCATAACTTCCGAGCATATGTTGAGAATCCGGCCGGTACCACGACATCACCAGCTGCGATATCGGGGCCACCGCCTGATCTAACGACTCCAGACGACTCTCTGTGGGGCTTACATCGAGGAGAAAGTGTCGGCAAAACCGGTAAAGGACGACTGGAAGAAAAGAAGAACCGCTTTCGCACGGGTGATGCCACGAATGCGACGAGTTCGGTTTCGATTAATTATTGTAAGTACTGCACAATATATATTGTATATTAAAAGAGTTTAAGAACGATTGCTTCACTGGGGACGCGACTTTCGGCCTTTCGAGGAAAACGGGCTGAAGCATTCGCTTGCATAAAAGCCTTTCTCTCTTAGTGCGAGAAATAAGCAGCTCACTCTGCGAAAAATAAAAGGAAAAATAAAAGGGTAAAAAAAAAATGTTTATTGTTCTGGGGTGAAACCTTCTTGGAACCATTTAATGGTCCTATAGAGAGAACCGGTGTTTTAACAAAAAAAACTGTGCCAAATCATTTTCGCTATTAATGACAGTGAATTTCATCAGCTCAACTTAATTTTTTAACACTGCATGTAGATAGAGGAAAGAAGGCATGTGCCAAATTTTAAGAAAATTGACGCATTGTATCACGTTCTATGCCATTTCTAACTTGATATGTAAAAAAGTGTGCCATACAAGCTCAAAAAACTGTGCCAATTCGTTATTTTTATAGGAATGATAGTAAATTTCATCCGATCGGCCCAATATTTCATAAACACATGTGGATAGATGAAAGAAGGCTTTTGCAAATTTAAAAAAACGATATTGACCGAATGCACCACGTGATACCCCGTTTAAAACTTGAAGGTTAAGAAATGGCAACTGGACGTGACGCGTTCGTCGCAGCCGTGCAGCAAGTGAGTGTCTGCGTGCCATCCAGAACGGCAAATGCTGCATAATCATTCAAATGCCTGTCACCATGCTTGACTTACTTTTCTGGCAATTAACTCGTTTTGACTTCTTCATAGACCATAGTCAGTTACTGTTACTCCAAGAACGCAGGCTTCATGGTGTTTATATGCACACTTGTTACTGAAGGTGAAAGTTTCAATGTTATACATTTTTACTTTCACAAAAATTGTCATTATTATTGCTATTTCATGACAAAACTTGACTTTTTCATGGAGGAGGAACTACTTCATTTTGAAGAGATAACTCACAAAATAGGTGGTAACAAAAACTATTTCTTATGACTAATAATCCGAAGAAGGAATATTCAAGGAGTTGTCCATTCACAAGAATGGTAATACTGGTATGATAATATTTGGTATCAAGCATATCCTCTGGTAGTAGTACTTTCTCTGTTTTTTACTGCCTAGCAGTGGCATAGCAATGGGGGGCCAGGGTGGGCACATGCCCCCACTTTACACAAAAAAAGCGAGAAGCATTAATAAGAAGGAACAGAATCATGAAATGCATAGTAACAGTGTCCCAGAGTTCCCATACCCCCCCACTTTTTTCATCCTTGATACACTTATGCTAGCTAGGGAGGGTAGGGGTTCGAAAAAAATATTTGGGGAAATTACTTTAAAGGTTATACATAGCTAATATTTCTTGTACAATGTAACAGGTGAATAAAAAATACCTCATGCAGTGGCATACTTTACAGGGGGTTGGAGGTGCAGCTGCCCCCCACCCCCACCCCCACCCCCACCCCAGCACCCCTGGGAGAGGGTTTGGTGCCCCCTTGATTGTAATATTTTACTGCCCAAATATCACTCAGGTGGGGTTTGATGACCCTGATGACCGTTTAGAAGTGTTGGGACTGTTTAGTCTATTCGGCCTCAAAAGACACTTACGGCTTCGATGTGACAGGTCAAGGGGGAGCCTCGGTCATTAAATATCATTTATGCTCCTCATCTAAGACATGGTGAATGGAGGAATTTTCCTTGAAAATCAGGGTTGCCGACTTTCTTTCGTTCAATCGGGTGAAGCGGGACCCCAATGGATCTCTCTCAGCTGACTGAAAGGTGCTTTCCTTCATCTGACAACACTGAAGCGTGTCATAAACCTTTAGCCTCCCAATGACCTACCAGACGCCAAATGTACACATATCTCTTTGACTTCTTGCTTCTCACTCCGTCCATCCAATCTTTTATCTTCAACCAAGTGTGTCTTTTGCTGCCGAATAGACTATACTCGAGAGAGAGAGAGAGAAGGTTAAGGAGGGACGATCTCATCCAGGCTTTCAATATAATTAAAGGAATAGATAATGTCGAGTGTGGTAGGTATTCCAGTTCGATGGCAGCGAGAGAACGAGCGATAAACTGAAGTTGCGCAAACCGCAGGTGCGGCTCAGGTCGAGATTCCGAATCTCACCGGTACTCATCTAATTGGAGTCAGTACATATATGATATAATGGGGCCCTTTTACGTACACGGAGAACACATAATCCCATTCGGCGGCCGCGCCCACACCGCAAAAGGGTCAATAGTTACCAAGCCAGATTCATCATTGTAAGACCTGATACCCAACCCAGTCAGTGGTCTTTCATAGTGTACGAATCCTGAACACATTGACCATGTCATGACAATGAATCCCATGCCTCATCCTCTCCTTGACGCCATCAGTAATGGCCGCCAGCCCTTCAAATCGGCGTGAAATCTTCGACTGCCATGTCCAGTCTAGGTATATTTACCATGTCTCTGAATCAAACTATGTACTGGAAACGATGAACCGCATGCATAGCCACGTTATCAATGGGAGACCTTCCTTGCAGTCTATTTATACAAAAAAGGCTCTAAGTTTTCAATTTTCCATGTAGAACGATGTAGAAACACTGGATCGGACTTCGATGGACAATCCCAGATACACGTTAGATAGGCCTAATCTAGCCTACGTGAGTTCGGCGTGGGGAATGAAATTTCAGAACCCAGGAACGATGTCCAACACTTCACCTGCTTTATTGAAATATTATTAAGGAAATCAGTAATGGGTGAAACGAAAGCCTAGTTTTTCACTACGACACTAAATTATCATTTCAACATACTGTGTATTTGGGAAGGTTCATATTGATTTTCCTCTCTTCAGCAGGAAATTAATCATCTTCGTTGTCGCCAATGTCATCACAACATATGCACTTAAGAATGTAACTCCTAGTTTCTGCGTCGATCCGCTATATCACCCTCACCATGCACCGTTGTCGAAGTCGAGTGAAAAAATGTCTAACTCAAGTGAAAAAGCACTATTGAAGCATTCTCTCCTTAGAACTAATGGAGACGGTTCGAGGAACTCAAGATAGGCCTAACCTTCCTCGTCCGCACAGAAGTGGTTCATGAAACTCGAAACATACCTCTAATCAGTTTAACGTTACACGTCCTCCCTTAAAAGAGCCAAGAAAGGCTGGGTAGGCGTGCGATTGGCCTAACGTTACACGACCTCGACGAGATCTCTTCAAGATCACGGATTAATCCTCATAGGCCTAATTGACCCCGCAAGTCGAGGATTAACTTTCTTTTAAAAGAAAAAAGGTAGGCCTTTGCATGACCAGAAGACAGTCGGTCGGTTAGGCCAAGGCCTAACGTTAGTGAGTTCTGTAGAGAAGGGAGGAGGAATGGGTGAGGTTGCCCTTGAGGTTTAGGTTGAGGTTAGTATGGAAGAAAGGCAGGTGCGGCTCAGGTCGAGACAGGAATTCTTTACTTGCAACGTGGTGATCGCGTGGAATGCGTTAGATGACGTAGTGGCTGCCCCTTCTGTGACTATTTTTAAGAAGAACCTGGATGCTTTTTTATGGACAGGCAAAAAGGTAGAGGGCAGTGTTGATGTTAGGGACTAGGCAGTAAGCAACTAGGATACGTTAAAAATAAATAAATTAATTAAATAAATCCCCAAAATACAAAAATATTTAGCTTTAAGAGCAGTGGCGGCTCGTGGGTAAAAAAAAAATTGTGTAGGCAGCAGTGGTACAAAAAAAAAAGAGGGGAGAGGGATGCGGTCACCCCCCTCCCCCCCAATGATTCCTTTGCACCCCATATGATCCCCATTTCTATCCCTATTGACCAATGGTACGTCCTCCTACGATAGTAGCATGCACATTCGCTTCTCTCTCAACCTTGCTCAGCGTCCCCTCCCCCACCCACCACTCTCCAGTCTCTTCTGAGGGTCCACCCCCCCCCCCCCCATCCCTTTGCTACAGGCTTGACATAAGTTTAGTATTTTTGCATTCAAAAATTGTAAGTCCAATTCTAACATAATCAGAACTATCCATCAAGGAAATTACTTGCATCTTAGAGGAAAAGTGACGATTTAAACCTTCGATGAATGCAACTATATCATTGGAAGACACCCCAGGGATGCGAAGCACTTTCAACCAAGCAACACATATCACATGGAAACAGTGCCTCTTCCAGGAGTGAGCATCAACGAAAGTGGGGTTGGAATAGGGAACTGAGACTGATAGAAGCCTGTTCGGAATGATTCCTTATTCAGTCTGCATAATACTGTAGAATAGGTCTGATCAGGTGTGACACCACAGAGGCTTCCACAAGCACGTGCTTCTGAGCAGAGGGCGTGAGCAAGCGATTCTCAACCTTCCTTCCTGCGCAAAGAGTAACTGCGCACCGTAGGCAAGCCTAACTCCACTCATTCCAGTGTTGTGGTTCTCATACCTCTTTCCCTCCTCTCGTTCCTGCATTGGGCTGAAGGAAAACAGAGCTAGCCAGCGTAGGCAGGCAGCGCCGTGCCTATACTGGACGCATAATCGCAGTTTGCTTTTACTTCGCAATGGAAAAAAGTATTTCCAGCTGTGCTAATCGAAGAATTAATTAGCAAATATTAATTTGAGAACTCTCATTTTAAACTGGGTTTTGACTCCCTATCATGACGAGCCGCCATTGTTTAAGCTTAGGCCTTCAATAAAATTAAGGAATGCTCCACCCGACGCATGATATCGAAATGACTGTAATCGCCTCTGGATATCACTATCTGCCTTGATGTCAAGAGGGGCTTTGCGTATAGGCCTATTGTCAGTTACATAACTGATGACATAATATTTGGCTTTGATGAATTTGAAAAATTTATTTGAGTGTGAGAGAATTAAAAATGCAAGCTGGCAGGCTAACATTCTCCATCACCTTGTGATGGGAATTAAAGATGGGGGGTGCAGTAGAGCCGCAGCTGAAGTTCTTTCTTGTTTCAGTGACAGAAAAAGTTGAGCCATGGCTGAGCGTAATCTTGCAGGTGGGCCTCCTAATGAGGGACATGAAGAGCAAGACCCCTTTGGGAATCCTTCCAATGATGCTTCAGGTATGGACAATGGCTGTTCTTTGTGAGTTTCAAACCATTAGTTTCCAAGAACTTACATATGTGATACTGTCTGTGTTTTTGCAGATATGCTTCAAATTCCATTGGAGATTGGAAGTGGCCTTCCTGAACTCATGAACACAAATACCAGGGGCTCAGGCACAATAGATACAACAAACCAACAGGTTCCCCAAGGTTACTTTGTGAATATCCAATATGGGGCCATGATAGGCATGGGAGGTGGACCAGTGATTGGGAATCCTGCTGGTCTGCAAAACTCTGTCTCTACTACAGTGATGGCTGGTGTTCCAAATCAGAGTGGTAGTGCTATACCAATGGGTGGTCACCCTCATATGGAGCAATGGCCTGGAAATGAGAGACAACCTGAGGTCCCTGGTAATGATAATGCCATCCACTATCAACCCCAGGTTCAAATTGCCATGCAAGGCATGAGGCCACCAGGGCCCATGGGTGTGACAGGTCCTGGTGGCCCAACTGTTGCTGCTGGTAATCCCAGTGTATCAGGGAACAACATACCTGTTCTTCAGCAGCTTTTAAAGACTCTGAAGAATCCATCAACTCCTCAGCAACAGGATGAGGTCCTGAGGCTCCTCAGATCTAATCCTCAGGTAAAAGCTGCATTAATCAAACGTCAGAAACAACAACAACTGCAAAGACAACATCAAGAGCGGCAAAGACAACAGCAAGAACTGCAAAGGCAACAGCACCTACCTGAAATGAATGCAGCAATGAATCAGCATGGTCCACCACCCCTGGGAATTGCACAAGCAGGCCAAGGAGCATCAGGAACAGCTTGTGAATTAGCTCCCCAAGAATTTTTACCTGAAGCAACTGCTTCAGCACCAACACATGGAGAACAAAATAGGTTAAACTTAGCATCCAGAGAAGTCACACAAAGACCAGCACCAGGAGGAACAACCCCCCTGAGGCTAGCAGGACCTTCAGCTTCAGAACTTGGACCACCTGCCCCAAACACTGTACCCAGACCAGTTGTCCCAAATCTTGTACCTGGACTAGTTACCCAAAGCCTTGGACGAACCATTCCAGCAACAGTGCATGAAGGACAAACAAGTCGAGGGTTAGTCATGAGGGAACCAGCTGCCCCAGCAGCAAGGGGAATGGTGTCTCATCTGCAAAATTCTTCTCCTCCAGGTATGGCACACACCTTCAAAAGTTATTCTTCAAATATGTACTAAGCCACATGTTTCAATTTTAATTAATTCTTAGGTGAGGTCTTTGCCATTCCTTAGAATGACATTCCCTGTTGGTTTTGTTATGAAATTAAAAAAATGTGCATGACCTCAAAATTTGTATTCTTCACATGGAATCACATTAACGGGAAAGGTGATCAAATCCTTCTCATGTTGTAAAGTCCTTTCTTATGTTCTCCCTGCTGTTAAGTAAAAAGTAAACTCCATATGCCAGGAGTAATTTTTTTTTCATACTGGAGGACCCCAAATTAGCAAAAATTGTTAAGAGACTAGAGCACCTGAAGTATTGAGAACTACAGCAAATTTTTGCATGCTTTACTTTTTGAGACAATTTCCAGATTTTATGATTCTCAGTAACATATTCATTCTCTTGCGCAGATATCCCACTCCAGTTCCAATGCGTGATCTGCATGAACAAGGAAGTTTCTGTGGTCTTCCTCCCTTGCCGGCACATGGTGATCTGTGACAGGTGTGATGAACAGCTGAAGAGAGTGTCCCCCATCTGCCCGTCATGCAGGGCACCCATTAACAGGAGACTTCATGTATTTCATCCGTGATTGCTTCGACCTGTAATTTCATTCAATTTAAACAAAATTCTTTCAAATTTTCAGGTACTTGAATTGTTCTTCCACATACTGCTGCATGACTTGACAATCCTCTAATAGGTAACATAGCACTGAGTCAATTGTAAGCATCCCCATTGATTCGCAAGACTTGACTCTTTCCAGTGTCTATAATAAAGTTTCAGGCAGTCAATATTCGACTGAGCCTTTGCACCCGTCTGTTCTGTGCCTCAGTATGACTGGTAGAAAAATAGCTGGAATAGGAGTCACATGACACCAATACCAGGAACAGGATCTCACGTCATAATGGGCGTGAGATCATAAAATGTTATCAGGCAAAATGCATCTCATAGTTTCTATTACTCCACTGTATCAGGGTCTTCGAGGTCTATTTTCGCATGAAATCTTCATGGCGAACTGGGATGGATTCACACTTGGACAGGGTGGCCACTATCTTTTATTTCCAGGCATTGCTGTGGGTGATAATGAGAGACATCAACATGACGGAAGAGCGGGTGTTCACAATGGGCCCGTGAGAAGGGTCTTACCTATGTAATGGTATTTTGAATGATTTCCAAGAAAGATTTCAGAACCTTGGAATGACAAAAGATGAATCTCATCATCGGGGAAGTGTCCAAATGGAAAAGAGGTTCGATTTTTTAAAATGACCTGCTTTGGAAGGAATTTGTTCTCCAAAGGAACATTTCAAAAACGATTATTCAAAATGTGTGCTTTGATATGATGAGGTTCGCATTCTGTGCATGTTTCTTCTTTTGTTTTTGGAAGTCATTTTAAAATACTAGGTTTTCTTGGTATTTTATTACGGCTTTCCTCAGACCTATGCCATTGCCAACACAAACTCTTCGATTTTAATGGGGGTGCCACCCTCAACTAAATGTAGCTGTCACTCACAGTCGCCTGCAGCTGTTGCTCACTGTCACCTTCAGCTGCATTTAGAAACAAAAAACATTGCAGATGCATTCAGACTCTAGAGCCATGTGTCTGGCAGAAGAATCCACTTAGACAATCCAACCGGTATGTGCTATTTGTTGTCAAAATGTGCATTCACATTGGCAGTCAACAAGACATTCCCCGTGTATAGTTCAGGCCAGAACGTATCACTTCCATGTCCTGCTTGAGCTCGTTCACATGCAGGCCGCATAGCCTTATCTTTTTGCCATTCCAGAACATCGCATCTGTTCTCTGGTGATAAAAAATAATTGAAGTTGCAGCGAGAACATGTGCTTTTGTGCATCGCTCGTTTCTCTGAATCCATTCCAAGGCATACTTCAATCTTTGCTGTCTCTCTTGGAAAGTGGCTTTCTCATTCTTAACCATTTTGGTTTCCCCAATTCTCATTCTTAACCCCATTCCCAACTGGACGTGGGAAGGAAAATTTTCATTATCTGCCATTCCCATAGGCACTATAGTGAAATGACATATTGCAATCGGTCTGTCTTTTTTTTTTTCCATTCCGTCTGTCCGCAGTATCCATTGCGACCGGACAACTCATGCCCATGCCCGTCTTTCCGTCTGGGTCAGGGTGCCAACCTCCAACTAAAATTTCCCTCCCAGCCCTCGCGGGATCCATAGTAGACAATAGGAGAGAATGTCTGCTCGCGACAGGGTTGCTGGGAGTTTTCTCATCTGTTTCCGAGTGGTTTCAGGGGTTCTATGAGTGAAACCGTGTCGGTTAAGGCTCGCGTACGTTCCCCATTCGTTCGGCCATATCTCAGTGCCTGGGAGAATGCGCTGCTGGACGATGGGCGTCTGTCGATTTCTCTCGGGAACGAGGAGACGCGAGTCGTTGACACGGTTGTGGTGTCGGACCGTTCCGAACACCCGCGGACCACTGCATTTACTTGGGTTCGCAAATTTTCCCCAATAAAAATTCGAGAATGTTCTTTGAAATTCATCTGAGGAACCCTTTTTAACTTGTTTTTGTTTTCAAAAATAAAGTAAATGATGCTCACCGAAAGTACCTTTCGTCGATTGGATGATTTCACCCGGCCCTCAAATGAGTTCCGCCGCTTCGGCACTTGTCGCGCTTTCTGCTGAAATGACGCCAATCGATATACGGGGAACGCAGCTCAAAACCCCAGCTGATGGTCGCGTCGAGCGCCCTTCTTCATTTGATGACGCGAATTTGGAAGTTTGTCGCACGTTCACGAGAAGCCCCTGGGAAGGAGGTTCGTGGGGACGGAGATGCCTCTCGCCGGGAAGGATCGTCGTTGGGAATGGGCAAAAATATACATTCAAAAAACAAATTTTCGAGAAAATATTCCTGAAGAAGGTGGGGCACGGGAGAGAACGGGAATTCGTCGCGAATCCAGCGGGGTTGTTTTGGCGTTCCGTCGATCCTGCGGATTCGAACCACCCGATTCTCTGCAGTCATGCGGGAATACATACTTTGTGAGGCCCGATCGCATGCTATTTATCGTACCGTTACATGGAACACTTGTGGTCGGGCTTCGTCACACGAGATGATGGAAACATCGAAGGTTGAAACGATTTCTGAATGAACGACTCGAGAAACGCGAGGAAGCGAATGGAGTTCGAACGAAACAAAGTCACGAGGTTCCCGCCTGCAGAATTCACGTTGTACATATTGCTATTTCTCCCGCGGATAGGGAAAAGGGAAAGGGAAAGAGAAGCATATGAACGAATGCCTCGACTGATTTCCCTCTTTGGATGCCAACGCACTGGACCAGTCCAGTCTGGTCCAGTCTGGTCTAGCCTGGTCCAGTCTGGTCCAGTCTGGTCTAGTCTAGTTACGATCAGTCGAGTCAAAACGTTTAGAGTCCCATTGCTCATGCAATGACATCCCCTTCACACACATAATTTATTGCATGTTGAGCTATGCAGCTCTTAAACATTTTGACTTGACGAATCGTGATTAGACTAGATTAGACTGATCCTGTGAGACACCCTTAGTCTTTCTGCATCTGTGCATAATAAGGACGTTGGGGGGGGGGGGGTTTGCTCGATGACGTCTTGAGCGAATGGGTACGAAAACCGCTTTCAATGAAATCTGGAAACTCCCGTCAGTAGTTCACCATTTCCTGACACGTCAGTCATGTCAAAAATCTCTGGTCCAACCTTTTGCAGACGGGGAAATCGGTGAAAGAACACAATTATGCCCGTAAACGACAGACTTTTTCCTGACAGCTAAGGAAAATCGCTATTACTCTTCGCTCGCCTGCATATCCTTCCCGGGAAATTCAGATTCGTCTCCTCGGGTTCCTGGGAAGAAAATCTGATTTTCCTCTGGGGCAATGTGGGAGTGTCGGACATTAAGTAATGCGACGAAAATAATGGATTTTTTATGTCGAGTGTCGAATGTATCAAATGAATGAAATCCGAGACGGTTTGATAGAAGGAGGCAGGAGAAAGAGGAAAAATTTAGCAAGTCATGAGACTTGAAATGAAATGCATATAAATGACATATCAGGCATACAAGTGAAAGAACGAAATCCGTCTCGGAAAGCGTCGATGTCTGGGGGGAAACACAGGGTGACGCAAAAGTTCTTCACCCCCCCCCCCTCCCCCCCAAAAAAATTAATAATAATTAATATGGTATTTAATTAATTGATGCTCTTAAGGTAGCAAAGGTCACTTTATAACAGTGTAATTTTGTTATTGTTTTTATATCTGCAGCATAGTGAAATGGCAGAGAAAGACGCTTCACGCTGCAGCAACGTATTCTTATCGTAGAGGAATGGCTGAAGTCTTGGTAAAAAAAATTTTCCGGAGAAGCTCCAGAGCGGTCACGATATAAGATTTTAAAAAATTACACAGTTATAAAGGGACCTGAGAGCATCAGTTAATTAACTACCATATTTATTTTTGTCTGTTAAAGGAACTTTTGCGCCACCCTGTACTTTTGATTCCCGTCTCGGAACGGTCTGGTATCACGGAAGGAGCATTTATTGCGTTCCCTTTTCGTCATTCGCGATTTCATTCGTCCTTGATGGCCCTCGATTCTGCATCCCGTTACGGATCGATGAAGAATTAGAAGCGCTTTGAATCCGATCGCGTTCTGAGTTCGGCCGATTTTTGGGACGAAGTCGCTGCGTTCGAAAAAAAAAAGGGGAAAATGATGCTCGCCGAAAGGATCTCTCGTCGATCTGGATTATTTCAACTGGCTCTCTACAGGGTGGGCCGAAAAAAAAAACGCACCGATTTTCTCAGCTTGTATTTCAGGAATGTGCAGTATTTTAGAACCCCGGTGCTCATAAAAAAAGGGTGTTTCTCTAGCTTTAAAACGGTATCGCATTTGTCGACAAAAGATAAGAGGACAGTTTTGAACAGCCACTTCCCCAAACCCCTCGCGAAAAGTGAGCATGACCTTGAGCTCTCTGCGTTTCCGCTTACTGTCGGGCGGGCAGCTCGTCCGTTGCGTGCTGGAGGTTTGTGAAGCGTGTCGCTCCTCTTGGCGAGGCGGTTTTCAAGTGGCTTTCGTTTGTCCTGGAACTTCGGAGAAAGCGCTGATTAAGGCCTTGCGTGAGGGAAAACGATTCTCTATGAATTAAATGAGTTTTCTAGTCGTGGAAGGCAGCGTCACTTTTTTCTTCTTTTATAACAGTGATCATACGGAAATAAATAAAAAAAATGAAATTGAAATAAAATGTGCTTCATTCTAAAGCCAATTAAATGCTTTCCAATGAGTCCTTTTTCATTCCTCTACCTCTCTCCAGTCCTGAGAAATGAGCAGCAAAAATTGGTGCGGTTCTTTTTGACCCACCCTGTAACGAGTGCCACCACCTCGGCCTATCTCTCCGCAGAAATTGATTTTTTATTCTCGGGGAAGGCCTCCTCGAGCGCCACTGAAGGGCGAGGACGTCGCGAACGCGGAGTTCGGTCGCGAAAAGCCCCCGATCGGAGAAGAGATCGTTAGCCTTGAGAGACGAGAATCGGCTCGGCGACGGACAGGTTCACGTTTGCGAACGAGGGTAGGGTAGGAAGAGCGATTCTGTTGGCCTAACTCACCGGCCCCTGTCGGATTAATGTCGAGTAGCGAACTATGTGATTTCCTTGCTCTTCGGGCCGATCTACTCTTTTTCGACACCTTTTGATGTTCATCCGCGTCGACTTGGATATCCAGAATGCAGCCCGTCCGCCAATCACGAAAAAACGGAGTTTCGCCCATGTTCGCAGCTGGCCGAGGAAAGTAAAACAGGCCTACCATACGTTCTCGGGCTTCCTGGCTTCTGCAGTTCGTATCCTGAACCCCCCCCCACCCCCCCCCCCCCCCACCTGCTCTTCCTACCCTACCCTCGTTCGCAAACGTGAACCTGTCCGTCGCCGAGCCGATTCTCGTCTCTCAAGGCTAACGATCTCTTCTCCGATCGGGGGCTTTTCGCGACCGAACTCCGCGTTCGCGACATCCTCGCCCTTCAGTGGCGCTCGAGGAGGCCTTCCCCGAGAATAAAAAATCAATTTCTGCGGAGAGATAGGCCGAGGTGGTTTCCAGTAAAGATATTCTGCTCCAAGGTAATTTTTCGTACTAATACCAGAAACTTCGAGGACGACAATAACTCGGCCCTATCCGCTCTATATGTTCAAACTTATTAAGAAATGTTAGGCCTTGATGGCTGACCCCTTTCGAGGGCCGTAGGAATCATACTTCCCACCCAATTTGCAAACGATTTGTGACCAATAAAAATATGGAATATGTTTCTTGTAAGTTTGTATAATTCTTATTCTAGAAAAAAGAAGCAGGATGATGTCAACTTTCCCAGATAAAAACGACTCACGAAAGGGTTAAAGGGTTCTGGTGGTTTTAAGGGCTCACGCGTCAAGCAGCGGCCTTTCAGACAGGAAACAGTAAAAGCGAAAAATTGCAGAGCAGAGGATCTTGGGACCCCTCGCGAGGAAATAATCAAACTCGATGACCAATAGGATCTCTTCAGCTTTGAGCAGGGTTGTCACATCATCATACTCTATCCCAACTCTCTTACTTTGATTTTCCTGCTCTAAAACCGATTTTTTTTCTTACTTTTAACTAGAGATTCAGAAACTGTTTTAGAGCTACATTAGAGTTACATTACAGTAAGCTACATTAATCCAAATTAAATTCTCCACGCCCTTTAACACATACACGGCGAGGGACATGAGTGAACACAGTGGCTGCTTCGGCTGAGGCCTCCAGCATCCCATGACGTCACGTGTAAAACGCTGACGTTTTAAAAGTGTCACTTTTGTCAGCAGCTGTGAGCGGCTGGAGAATAAGACGTCCCCTTGATCATCTGGAGAAATCATGATGGCGGCGTCCATAAGGCGATCGTGGAGCGCATGTTGTTCGTTTTTTAAATGAAGATGCTTGAAATTTAAGGAATTTGTCATCGTTATGCAAGATGCTCGAGTTTGTATTCTGTTTCCATCGTAGCGAGTTGATGGAGTTCCTTGGATAGTATGAGGTGCCTCAGTCATGTAACAAGTACTTCACGCATCACGTCATCCTTCCCGAGCTGGCCGCTGATGCATCCAGAATTACAGGCGTTTAAGGGTCACACCGGGGATAGGCCTCCTTTGTTGGCAATATTTTGACAGGACGTGAATCTTCGAAGGTCCTCAATGACCGAATTAATCGACATTTTCCCCATTTCTCGCTTGATACAACTCTACCACCTAACTGCTGCGCAGTGGAAAACGCCTGCAGCACGATGTATCTGCTTAATTTGCTCATTAGTTGAGCTGTTTCTGATGATTAATTATACAATGAGAAAACCTCATTTTTATCTCTGGCAATTCAGCTAAGATCTACGTATATATTACAGTTCACACCAAGGTATTTGCTGAAAACACCTTAGAGGACTTAACCTTCCAGAAATTTGAATCTGATGAGTACCTTCATTTTTACGACTTCTCTTTCAGATTGGGGAAGTTTCTCAAAGGGAAGAGATTGAGCAGTAAGGGAACTCAAGTTTAGAGAAGACTCATTTTGTAATTAGCATTTTTTAAATGCATCTGGAAGTAAGTGAAAAGCAATGAAATCACCAATATAAATTCCCATTTTTTACATTGCCAATGAAAGGCAACGACATAGTTGTTGACCTTCAACCAATTCAAGGTCTACATTGAGCTTTTATGTCCTTTGATCCATTCAACGAACCAAGTTTGAGGAATTGAACGAAAATGCATAGCTAATGAGATGAAATTCCATTCTTTCTTCCAGACAGCAGCATAGATGCAGATTCAGTTTAGTTATTTTCATGCACCCAACTCATGGTATTGCTATCGTGTCCAATGGGACTAGCTATTTGTGTGCTGGAACAAGCAGAATATACTCCTTGAAAAACTGAGTTGAGGAAGCATGTCAACAAGAGGATGAATCAAAATATGTACTGTTGAGGCAAGAAAATGTTTGGCATGAGGTGAAACTTTCACTTGTTCCAGAATGGATATGTAGGATGTTCAACTTTAAATAAATTTTCAAAGACTGATTTTTAAATCCTGATTCCTATCTTAATCACTAATATCTGAAGTAGAGCTATGTCTAAGTAAGTTTTTTCATCTCAGACACCAGAAAAATGACAGAATTCAAGCAGGGAGATTGCGGCCTAAAATTTGTTCATTGCTGGATAAAAATTTATTGGGTGTTCAAATTAAAATATTAGGAAAAGCTCTTTGTCTTTTTACAGTATACATTACATGGATTGTTTCTCTCATGAAGCCTACAACTGTGAATTTCAGAAGCACAATTCCTGACAACTTTCATTAAGGCAGTAACATTGGCACAAAGTGACTGCTTTGAAGGATCCTTTGGAAATTAAGGAAAGTTCAGAGGTGCCTTAATTTATGACTCTCAGATGGTGGACATGAGCAGGAAGTTAATCCGAATTTATGTAGAAACATGAAAGAACTTGAGCATCTTGCTTAGATGTCCTTTTAAGAAGTTTGCTCTGATTCAGACAATAGGTACCACTTAGGTAAATAATAAAATGTAGATCCTATTTCCTAGGAGAACAGAGAGGAAGCACTCTTGATACTTACATGGGACCCAACCATAATGAGGTGTACAAGGTGAATGGGATTGCCAGCATTGTGGTATGCATGCAAACTCTGCTTTTAATGATGCTGAGAATTGCATGCCAATGGTTTATTATCATTATTTGTGAGATACTGTTTCTATCCTCATCATGACCTGAAGGAGAACAAGTTGAGTCTACCTTCCCATGAGAAAAAGTAACATCCTCAAAGGATGGACTAGTTGGATCTTCTGTCGGTCTAAGCCAACTGCTGCCACCCACACAGCCAGAAGATGAAGCAAGCTTTGTCACACCCTATAGAGCAAGAACAATTGTTGCCAGATCTGCAAACAAGAAGTGGTCACACTCTGATTCTCCCATGCTAATTCTTGCCAGGTCAGTCAGAGCATCTTGCCACCTCACCTAGATGGGACTGGTGTCAATTTTGTAAGCATAATTTCACTTTTGCATGATTCCATTCCCAAGAAAATGAATGTCCAGTGACATACTGCAACTATATGAAGTGCAAATTGGCACAGTGGCACTAGAAAGCATCCAGCAAAATTTACTGGTGAGGCAAGTTTTAACAGCCATCATATGTGCAGTTAACTGAAGCCTACCCAGTTCTTTGAGTCGTGGTCATTGGGACCCCATTCATGTGGCCATGGCTGAAGGGCTTACATATGCTGCAGGTTCTTGTGATCCATGACCATGTCATCTCCTGCTAATGATAACTAATTCTCCTGCTTCTAGAGTTTGTTTTGTAGCCTCACCTTGGTAGTCCACCTCCTGCACCCAATATCCAACTGCAATTAACCATCAGACAGGTGCTGGTTGAAACAGTGGCCTGTGCACTTTTCAGCTAGTAGATGAATGTAATCTTGAAGCTTTTTGTCTGCTGTTTGCCAGGTGCAGGAAGAAGACAGCATCCATGTAGCATCCATGGGCAGGATTAACTTCAGAGGCATTAAATCAAACATGATAGCTCACAATCCAGCTGCCTCTGAATAGATATATTTCAATGGACTGATTTCAGAAATCTCAGGTCAGAGAAACTATTACTATTTCAGATGGTGAGACCAGTCAATTAGTCAATTGGACTCTTGAGCCCAGAATGGAAGTGTGAATTCATGGCAATAGTTCTGATTGCATTCAATGTGCTGATATGACATAGAGAAGTAAGTAGAAGAGGCTTCCAGTCTACCATCAAAACCCAACTTAACCCTTTTCATGCCATTGATGGGTGAGAGCAGCATCACCCTTTTTCCTGTAGCTTGACATTGTTGGGTCTCATTCATCTGCTCGCTTCAAAATCTATTTGACAATTTTGTCACTCAGCCGACAGCGTTAGGAGTAATTCTGTCACATTGCCAGCCATGCGTTCAGTTGTTCTGGTGCAAGTTGATTCATTGTGCTTCGGCAGCAGCAACCCCCACCAGCAAAACATATCCAAACAGAAAGGGTTAAAGGAACCTGATGATTTCAATAAACTTACACTCCATGCAGTGGATGCACAGGAAAGGCCTAAGGTCAACAGAATTCTTTTGAAAGAAAAGGAAATGGGTGAAGTGCTGAGCAGAGGATGGAGGTTGTAACACCTCACAAGGGACACATTTTTTTCCATAACTAAAGGGATCTCAACACACCTCTTCATTCCAATGAAGGACTCTTTGATCATACTTTCATTTAATCCTTACACTTTTACTTTCATCGCAGCCCTTGAACTTTTTATTTTCTGTGAAATTTTATTAGATTCAGAATCCATTTTCGACTGACCTGAGACATAAATCCAGAAGGAATCCTCTATGCACTTTAACTCACATAAAACAAAAGATGTGTGTAGATATTTATGAGTATAAATCATGGTGGCAATGTCAACCATGCAGTTTTCAAAGGTAACCTTGTGCATTCTTAGCTAGTAAGACATATGCAGTCTTCCAGCTTATTGACTCTGCTGTTTACTAGGTGCAATGGAAGACAACTTCAAGGCAAGACCAAAAAGCAAAATTGGCTTTGGAGGCATTAAATCAAGCATGCAAGTTCATGATCTAGCTGCCTAAATATCAAGGAGTCTATCTGGACAACAAAAGACAGTACAGGGTCTCAACTGTTTCCACATTAAATAACAGTGCATTGGGGAATGATCTAGTAGTTCAGCAATGGTTGTTGCTGACTAAAAGATACATGAATCCCCCAGCTGAAGGATGAAGTCTTGAAACTCCTCCAGTCTAATCTCAAATATTAGCTGCCTTTATCAAATGTTGGAAACAGCACAAACAGCAAAGTAGCAACAGGAAGAACAACAGCCTCTATTTTGCATGAATCCATCGATGAATCTGCCAGGTCTACGACTATTGGAAGTTGCCCTGAGACCAGTAGGAGCACCAGCCGTGACGTTAGACCGTACAGCAATGGCACGTGAACCAGCTTCCAGAGGATTTTCATCTGGTGCCAATCTGACTACTGGCTCCAGTACTTGAACCAGATGCCCCAGGCCTACCTCCTGGATCAACTACTTCACCATCATTGAGGACAAGCCAGTTCAGGGCCTGCATTGGGAAGACCAGTTGTTCCAGCGACACGGGGTATGGTGCTTCATCCATGAAATCCCTCCCTACAACCATGGTACACACCTTCCAAAGTTATTCAAAAGTTTCTTAGACCACATGAATTCATTTTGAGATTAGGTCTTGACAATTCCTTGTGGCCTCATTCCTTGTTGATTTTGTGGTGGAAATGGAGGTATGTTAACCTCAAACTTTCTATTATTTACATGGAATTTTATGAACTGGGAAAGCAATCAAATCCTATTCATGTCTTAAAATCGCAAGAGAGGACCCAGATGCCTCTTGTAATTTTTTTGCCAGAGGATGCAAAATGAGTAGAAATGGTATAGTGGTTATTGCAAGTGAATGTTCAACTCTTTAACCATGACACCCAAGTATACATGTTTTTGAACATCATGTTTCCTGCATGGGTCCCTATACTGTAGTACCAAACTTTCATGTATTTATATACTTTATCCCAAAAATGCATATTTACTCAATGCTAGGAGTGCTAAAAAGAAAAACTGCTCTGGGAGCCACTGTGCCATTCCAAACTCAGCAATGAAAGGGTTTGATCAAGAATTACAATTTTTTTTTTCGTTTTTTTTTTTTTTTTTCATTCTCTTGCCAGGATATCCTGCTTCATTTCCAACACGTGATCTTCGGTCTTCCTCCCATCTTGGCCCATCTGTGATGGGGTGTGAGAAGCAACCGAAGAGAATGTCGAGGACCTTTCCATCCATGAAAGTGCGACCTGCTCAATTTCGTCCTTGATTAATTTACTTCATCGATTGAGTCGACTTTTTTGGATAATTTTTTTGCTGTTTTTCCTGAAGTGGTGTTCATGTCTTCCCATTTCCTACCGTTGCATGTCATGACAATCCTGCAATATGTAAAAAAAAAAATACAAGCATATCATATTATCCTCTTTGACTCCCATTGCTATAACAAACTTCAACTCATTCCAATGTCTGTAAATAAGTTTTTTGATGAATGCACCCACTAAATTTCCCCCTCTCGCCTCTATTGGTGACAGCAAAAGCAAAGTTGGAAAAGGAGTGCCGCATCGATGCCAGAAACAGGATCGCTCCCCCTTTATTATGGACCCGGATCATAAAAATACTATCGCCGTTATTTATCTCGTATTTCCTATTAAATCAATGTTCGAGATAGAACTTCCAGGTCTCAGGACGGACCGAGATCGATTCGTATACCGACAATGGCTACAAAACCCCGCGCTTGTTTTTTTAATTTCAATTCGTAGCTGTAGGTGACGAGTGACGATGAAAAAGGCAGGAAAACCTGGCATTTCGATTTTTCGCGAAAGATTCTGGAAAACCTGCGCCGACCCAGGCGAAAATTCTGATCAAGATGAAAGGGCAGATCCTGTTTTAAAACAGGATCTGCTCTTTCCTGCTTTATTCCCCCCCGGGCATGAGATTCGCCTTCGTCATTGCGTCTTCCCGGAATCTTTCTTGGCAATTTCTTGTATCTGGCAATTTCATTTCAATTTTTGGAATTGAAATGAAAATTGCCGAGTTTTGTCGGCGCTCCGATTCCTGTCAACCGCGACCACCTGCGCCTGGAAATGCGACCATTCGTGCGACTTCGTGTAGAATACAATGGGATTACCGGTAGATCCCATCTTCGCTTTCACGCGGGCTGCCAGGAAAACATTCCACTTGTATCTCCCGAGATCTATCATCTGCGCGTCATGCTCGAGCGCTTCCTCGTTCGCATGCAGCTCGCGTAAGCCCTATCTCGCGTCCATTACGCATTCCAGGAACATTTTACACCGATCGCGTCCTTTTTTTCGCGAAACGGGATCGAGGACTCGCGATCGCTCCTCCCAATGCATTTCGAAGTTGTCACCCGCATTTTTTCCTCCACTTTTTCTCGGAAATGCGGAAAAAAAAATCTCTCTCGCTTTCGATTAATCTCTTCCTCGGGATCTGGCGATCGAGTGAGTTCCCGCCGGCTGCGATGCGATAGCCGTCGCCCAATATTTTCTCATGGATGAGCCAGAGAACAATCTGGGCTTGTTGTCTCAGGTTCCCTCTCGAGTTCCCTCTCAGGTTCCCTCTCACCTCGTGAAACCGGGAGAGGCTCTTTTCGGTCCTTTCGTCCGTTCCCATTAGTTTTCTAATTACAACTGATGTGAGAAATTTTACAAAATAAAATTAGAGTTTGGTTTTACATTTTGAGTGACAAAAATTAATATTTTTTCTGTATACCAAGGTAACCTCGAAAAAGAAAAGTACTGAAAGGTACATTCAGTACTGAAAGGGTACGTCCCACCGAAACGAAGAGAAACTTTTCCGTCTCGACACGCCTACGTACGTGTCAATTACTTCTCGATTCGACGTTTTTTTTTCCTCGCGAATCGATCATGAGAATCCCCGACGCAAAGCGGAAGCAATTATCACGGAAGGGAGAATTCCACCGATTGCATGAGTGACCGTCAGAGGCGAGCGCGTCGGCCGCAAACAAAACGGATGGGAAAAAAAAATTCTGAGAGCGTGCGATGAGAGAGCGCGGTCGCGAGAGTCCGCCCTCCCGCGGTCGCGAGAGTCCGCCCTCCCGCGGTCGCGAGAGTCCGCCCTCCCGCTGTCGCGAGAGTTGCGGTGCTCTGGTAGGAACCTCGCGGCGAAAGGAGGCAGTCGCGAGGCCTCCACGCTCTTGTGCCTCCCGCCGAGGCGGATTCCGGTCGACGCGAAGTCGCCGCGAGATGACGGAAGTCGTTATTGCGCCCGCAAAACCGCGACGATAATTCATTTTCGCAGGGTCGACCCGATTTCCGGATGCGATTCGCCGGTTGGAGTCCCTTCAAAGCAATGGACTCGATTAATATTTTCGCGTCCCCGGGAGATCCCGTGGAACCTGGACGACGGACGTCCGAGAAACGCTTCCGCGAATGCGTGTTCGCGTCCGGCAGACAGCGAACGCGGATGTTCGGCAGACAGCGAACGCGGATGTTCGGCAGACAGCGAACGCGGATGTTCGGCAGACAGCGAACGCGGATGTTCGGCAGACAGCGAACGCGGATGTTCGCAGACAGCGAATACGGCTTCGCGATCTTTCGCCTCTTCTCAGGCGTTTCCAGAGCCTGAAGTCTTCTTTCCTCTTTTTGGGGGGCTTTCTTCTGAATTTTTAATCACTTTTTTTTTTCGATTTTGACGCCTGACGTTCACCCGCGTCGATCCCGAATGCTTGGAGCCCCTCTAAGTCCCTCTAAGCCCCTCTAAGCACGTCTAACCACGTCTAACCACGTCTCTCCATCTGGTTTCTCGAGGACCGATACGCGACGGATTCCCCCTCCAGAGGCGCCCGTGTTCCCAGCGGGCCGAGGAGAGGAAAACGAACCGAAAAAAAATCGATTGCTCTCAATCTTAATCGAATAATTTCCGGCTGTTTTTTCCCGATGCGCGATTTTATGGACGGGAGCCAAATAGCGTTCCTTCGAGCGTGACGTCACCGCATTCCCATTCCGGATCGTATCGATTTTTTAATATCAAATATGGAAATGGGAAAGTGAGATGCGACGGACTCGGAGCTGCATGAATTTGCATGAATTTTTTTTTTTTTTTGGCGACCGCGAACGAACGGGTTTCCCGAATCAAACGCGAACATGAAAAAAAAATTTGAATTGAAATTCTGATGCATGAGAGAAACAAAGGTCGCATGGAACAAAGGCCGAAAGGCCTTTTCACACTTCGCGACTTGCAAGAAATGCATTTCCATACGGAGGGATGGAAGTGCGACAGTTGCCGCGAGATGCGACAGTTGCCGCGAGATGCGACAGTTGCCGCGAGATGCGACTGTCGCACTTCAATTTCCTTGTCGCATTTAACTTGGAAAATCCGACACAATTCAAGGAAGAATTTTTTTTTCCTTAAGAAGATTTCTGGTAAATTAACGATATTTTATAGATCGCTTCGGAAGCGACGAAAACCGGATAGACCTCAATGTTTTTTTTTCCGCGCTATTTAAAGCTCCCCCGTCAATCAAACGAATGAAACGCCCGTCAGCATCCATATCGCTTCGGAACTGGGGCGAGGGCATTGGCGCGGAAGCGAATTTTCTCTCTCGGGCGCTATCGCGATGAGTTCCGATCGAAGAGGGGAAAGAGGGAACGAGAGACTTCGAGGAGGAACGCGGGAACGCAACTCGGAGAAGAAATCCAATTGTTTTAGGTTCGACTTAATTTTTTTTTTTTCCGGGGATCGTCGATTCCTCCGACCGATGCGAGATGGCTAAGATCATCCTGAGGTTTCTCCGGCTTATCCGTGCCAATTAGCCAATTTCCGCTCGCAAGCCGGTCAAACGTAGGAATTCGGATTTGCCTCGATTTTCCTTCCAGCCGAGAAAGTTTTCCCGCAAACTTTCGACAGTCGACGCGAATCGCGAAACGAAAGACTTTCCAGCTCCTGCCACAATCGCGTTCCTCGGCGAATTTATTTGCGGAAATTCCGAAAGGTTTTCCCCGCCAGGGAACTGATAATTTATGGAAAAAAATATGCGGTCTCCTTTTGGCAATTTTCATCCCCGCACGCTTCCAGGCTCCGAAAAGCGACAAACTGAACGCTCGCGAAAACATTATTTGCTCCTGGAACGTTCGCGAAAACATTATTTGCTCCTGGAACGCTCGCGATCGCTTACCGGGTTCCCATCGTTGAAGGAGATGCGACGCGCCCATGATAATCACGGGATCGATTCCCCGATGCTTATGGCGTTTTTACGGGAGCTCCGAGGACGACCTCTGCATCCTTCTCCATCGGCATCCGCTCGGTGTCGAGGTCATCCGCTCGCGACGTCCGCGTCGGCCCCATTCAGGCCATCGCCTGATCGACCCCAATAATCCAGCGAGAGAGAATGGATGGGAAGGGTGAAAGGGTGAAAGGGTGAAAGAGTGAAAGGGGGGAAGGGTGAAAGGGTGAAAGGGTGAAAGAGTGAAAGGGTGAAAGGGTGAAAGGGTGAAAGGGTGAAAGGGTGAAAGGGTGAAAGGGTGAGAGTTTTACTTTCAGACTGGGAACGCTGAGGTCGCCGTCTTTCAAGCGAAATTAAATTTTAACAGTGCTAAAATCTAATAATAAAGAGCTGTTGGATCATGACTTCTTTCCTGTTTTCGTGACTCGGAGACGATTCGTGATTGGGTTCGTTTCCCAATCACGAGATTTCCCTCAAGGTTGATGAGCGGGAGAAGGATGTCGATGAGCGGGAGAAGGAGGTCGATGGGACTTCCCTCAAATGCTCAGGCTGCGTCGACGTCGACGGAGGAGACATCTGGCGGGCGTTCGCATCAACCAGAATTCCCGGATGAATTCCGCGGAAGCAACTCACTCGAGACAAACTCGAGAGAAGAATCAGAAAAAAAAATTCCTTTAAAATCTTGAGAGGATCGTCAAGTAAAAATGAGCCATCTTTCCATCGGCTTCCATCACTGTAATGGTCTCTTTTCATCGACTGCAATCACTGTAATGGACTTCATCAACGCGGAAACGTCGTTCTCTTATATTCACATCGGGGGGAATCGACTGCTTCATATTGTATTTGAGCGCTGAAATGGAGTGCGATGTGAATTGAACATCTCAGCGAAGCTGAGACATTTCAACATTGAATCAATATGGAATCGACGTAGAATCGATGTAGAATCGATGTAGAATCGATGTAGAATCGGTGTAGAATCAGCATCTGATCAACGTTGATTCGATGGGGGAACCCGCGGGGAAGGATTTCCATTCGGGCGAAACTCGCGAAAATCCAGGTTCTTTCGCGGCAGTCCCGAATTTCCCGATGCCAGGTCGGGGAACGCGCTTCTTCGCGGCGGTGTTCCAAGGATTTGCGATTATTCTTTCCGCTCAGCCGAATCCTCGCTTACAGTACAAGAGCTACTAAGTCCATACTGGCGATTCCTCACCTATAAAAGGAGCAACCGAGTTCTTACTGGCGATTCCTCACCAATAAAAGAAGCAACCGAGTTCTTACTGGCAATTCCTTGCTTACAAAGAGCGCGCGAGCAAGTGGACTCGAGTCATCCGCCGATCCGAGTTGAAACTCGCGCTGCCAATAGGTGACGAGCTGTGACGAGCGGTGACGAGCGGTGACAAGCGGTGACGAGCGGTGACGAGCGGTGACAAGCGGTGACGAGCGGTGACGAGCGGTGACGAGCGGTGACAAGCGGTGACGAGCGGTGACGAGCGGTGACGAGCGGTGACGTGCACCGCTCCGTCGAGCGGAACGTTCTCCAGCGAGGCGATCGGAATGGCATGGCAAAAATTGAGGTGAAGCCACCGCGGGATTCGTCAGCGGATTCTGGGGTCGGTCGTGACGGAAGCACGGCACGAAGACGTTCGAGAAATTCTTATATTGCGAGGGTAAGTCGGAAGATGAGGTCGAGCAAATTTTTTCACCGATGCCGTATTGCACACAAAATATTTGCATAAACAGGTGGAAGTGATGTCCTTTTCCATTTCTTCCCGAGGTGACGTAGGAGAGAAGGTCCTTCAGGCAGGAGGGGAGGCGATCAAAAACGGCCAGCAGACTGGAAGCGTCAGCACGCGAGAAGCAGCGGAGTGCGGTCGGGTTTCTATGGGCGCAGGGTAGCACACCGGCGAACATTCATCGTGAGATGAGTGCCGTGCATGAAGACAACAGTATGCCGCTACGTCACGTCTTTAAGTGGCATGGCAAGTTCGCTGCAGGACGCCCGAGTGTCGTCGACGACACCTGACGACGAGCGGGCGGCCGCAATGTTCGCGGCTGTCGAGGCCGTGTTTGAGTGGCTCGTCGTCGTCGACACTCGTGCGTCCTGCAGCGAACTCGTCAAACCACGTAGAGACGTGACATTGCGACACACCGTTGCTTCCATGCACGGCACTCATCTCACGATGAATGTTCGCCGGTGTGCGGCCCTGCGCCCATGGAGACCCGACCGCACTCCGCTGCTCCTCGCGTGCTGACGCTTCCAGTCTGCTGGCCGTTTTTTGATCGCCAGGACTTTCTCGCCTACGCAACCAGAAAATAAATAATGACGTGTAGTTTCATATGTATATGCAAATTTTTTTGTGTGCAATACAGTATCTATGAAAAAAAATTGATAGACCGTACTTTCCGACTTTTCCTCGAATATGAACATATTTGTTTACGATATAATTATGATATATATTATGTATCATTATTTTATTACGTTAGTATATTACATGGCATTAAACTCAAAATAAGACGAAAATGAATGCGCAAAAAGAAGGAAACTGAGAACGAGGAAAGGAAGTTGGCCATTTCCAATCGCGTCCCACGACGAAACCAGCGCCGTTCGACAGAGTTCAAGTAGTGAAAAAATTGTCGCACTGCGATCTGAAGCCAATGAAGCCAATGGAGCCAATGAAGCCAATGAAGCCAATGGAGCCAATGAAGCCAATGAAGCCAATGGAGCCAATAGCGAAGCTAAAAAAGGAATATCGGATAAATGGTTGCAAAATCGAGAACATTCGCTTAATAGGGTAAAATAATGTTGAAATCGAGTAAACTAATTTATAAATAAGGTGGAATACAGTATAAATCTTTTCGTCGTCAGTACCGCGCACTCATCGTCCAGCGATGGAATCTCGGATAAGTACCTGCCATATCCGAAGTACCCAAGTACCGCAGAACAACATGCGCACTGTGCCCGACAGTGCCCGAGGCCATTTTTAGCACTGGCAACGATATCCAGCAATGGCCTTGGCGCCACTCTCCGCCGTATCGAATGAAACGTAGACGGAGTATTTAAGAGAGTTTTCAGGGTCATCAGCACCGGGTCATCAGCCACTGGTCATCAGCCACTGGTCATCAGCCACTGGTCATCATCCCCGAGTCATCAGCAGGAACGTTATGGGATCTGAGTGATCTTGCATATTTTGGACCTCGAATGTACCAGAGGCTTTCCTGAGCTGATAAGGCCTCAGCGCCATAATATGAATAGCTCTGATGGCCAGTGGTTGATTTATGGCTGATGATGGTTTGTTATATGGCTGATGATGGCGACGGTTTGTTATATGGCTGAATGACTTCGCTTCCATTCCCCGGCTCCGACTTGGTAGGTATCGGCACCTTGTATTTAGCACGTTGAATTCGGCCGAACTGCAGGGTGTTCACAAAAGATTCGCACAAATTTAATGTTTGATAAATCAAGAAGAAACGAACGTACTTGTATGTGGTTTAGTTAACGAAAGCTTCATATTTCAAGTTTTATAGTATGTATTTAAAAAAAAAATAAGTTGTCAAAACTATTTTTTAGCTTGTCGGAAGGCTAGTGCGTGTTGCGGTTCGCAGCGGTGACGTCAGTCACGCGGGCGCAACGCGTGGATCTTCCCGTACGCGCTCGGCATCGGTCATCCAACGTTGAACGCGTACGGGAAGTCTCCGGGAGCAGCCGAAGAATTTGCGGGTGACGGATGACTTTTTTTTTTTTCCCCCCCTTTCGGCGTGGTTCCTTGCACTTCAGGCCAGTCACGCGGCACCCGTGTGACTTGGCTTCAACGTCGCGCGTTTTGCCTTCTCTTGTGGAGCCGCCGTTTCACTTCCCACAAGCTGATAAATAAATTTTAAAATTTATTTCAAAATTTGAAATGCATAAAATGAAACTTGAAACACGAAGCTTCCGTTTGATGCAAACCACATATATGTACCTTCAATTGTACATTTTTTTAATTAAAGACTAAAATTGTATGAATCTTTTGTGGACACCCTGTGTATTGCACGACTTATCTAGTGAATCAGGGTGACCACGGATCGCGGTGACCTCGGCGTGACCATTCAAACTTTTTCGCAGTTTGTGGTGCTCCATCGATCGGCATCGGCTTCATCGTGGGAGGCGATTAGGCGAAATCCCGGATTTGGGATTTCGCCTAATCGTGGGATTTGGTCATCCTCCTTTCCGGATTTCTGATCCCGAAAACATATTTTCGATCCCTGAATCCTGAAAAAGGGAGAGCGGAGCGAGCACGAGGGCATGCGAGGGCATGCGAGGGCTAATGGGGAAAAGTTCCCGGACTTCAGTAGCTTGTTCCTCGAGCTTATTCGATTTCGCGGTCGAGGTGGCTTGCTTCAGATGATTTCTGCATGTCTCATTTCTTGTCATTTTTTTATTATTTTTTTTTAAATATTCAAGGTCGTATTTGTGCATTGACTCAGTTTCTGACGAAGTGTGATAAGGTGAGAGAAAAAATTCGAAAGGTGAAAAAACGATTTTGGGGGGGGGGGGGAAGAAGCGGCAGCCGTTGAAAGCAATATCGGTCTCAGCAATTTCCAGCGACGAATCAGCGATCGTCCGAGACGGGTCGAAAACTTCGCGGCAAGGATTCTTCCCCATCAGCGTTTTCTTAGCAGTTCGGGAAATTTTTTGAACGGCTTTTTCGCCCTTAACCTAATCCTGGATCATCTCCCGTGCACAAATTGACTTTGGTTGTTAAAAAAACAAAAAATATATATATATATAAAATAAAAATAAAAATAAAAGGCATTAAAATAGCAAGAAAAGAGACATACAAAAATACGTGCCTCACCGTAGGCACGCCACCTCACGCACATCTCACGCACGTTACGGATGACGGACGTATGTTATTCGCCTTCGGCGTGGGCGGGAGCGCTTGCAGTATCTCGCCTGTACTGATACGGATCGACACGAGCTCCGTTTGTTTCGGTACTTCATGGAGGGTACTTTTCGGTGCAAACAGTACGTGGTCAGTACTTGGGACTGTGACGCATTTCTTTATTTTGCTTCGGTGGCTGGAAGTACTTTTCGATTGCAAGTACTTGCCAGTTGCAAGTACAATTTTATTGGAATTACATTTCGCATGTAGGCACTTTTCGATTTCAAGTACTTTTTCATACTTTGAGTACCTGTTCTGTCTTGGGTCACCATCACACCTCACTTCAGTTCGATACTTGGATCATCATGAGAGCCATTTTCAACCGGGGAGCACCTTCCCCGAATGGAAAACGAAAATCGGCATCGGCTTTGTCCTACTCAAGACAAGCTGGGCAACATCGGCAACATCGGCAACATTGGCAAAATATGCGACATTGGCAAAATCGGCAACTTAGGCAAAATCAAGACGGCAGGAAGCAGGCCGATCGAAATCTCGGTTGAGGGAAAACGACGGCGCGTGTTTCTCCTTCCTCTGGTGAGGGTGGTTTATTTATTGGCACCCCGGTGGGAGAACTGGTACTTGGCACCCTGATGGGTGGACTGGCAGTTAGAAAAGCGAAAGGGTGCGAAATTTACGGGCGAAAAGCCAGTTGGAAGAGTCGTGGCGGCACTAAAAGGGAGGAAAAACGGCCATACGTTGGCCTCCTTTCAAGTTTCGGCGATCGAGAATGAAACGCGAGATTGAATGGATGCGGGCTTGGAGAAAATGGACGGGGTGGACGCGAGGCGGATGGACGCGAGGAGGAGGACGCGAGGAGGAGGACGCGAGGAGGAGGACGCGAGGAGGAGGACGCGAGGAGGAGGCCGCGAGGAGGAGGACGCGAGGCGGAGGACTCGAGGAGGAGGACGCGAGGAGGACGCGAGGAGGAGGACGCGAGGAGGACGCGAGGAGGAGGACGCGAGGAGGACGCGAGGCCGACAAAATCAGTTTGGAAGATGGGAGTTCTGCGAGATGTCCGATGCGTCGTCGTGCGTTAGGCGGTGCTGCCGCGGCTCGGCGCTGAGACGCAGCTGGGATTTTTCCTTCGGTGACTTCGGAAATTTTCGTACAGCTGCGAGATGCGTCGTTCATGATCTGAAGAAAGCGCGAATATGCAATTTTCGAAATTTATCGGCAGGAAGCAAGCCTCGGTTCCCCTCCCCCCTCTCCTCCCGAGACGAAACGGGTAAGTGGCACGCAACCGGCACGCAACCGACACACAACCGTCCACGAGGGCAAGACCTCGGCACGCAAGAAGGGTTCTCGTCCATGAAGGATCCGAGACTTCGAACGGCAAAAGCCAGACTTTCGCAAGAGAGAAATCCCGAGATCAGAAATGTCATCAGCCGTCATTCATCATCAGCCGTCATTCATCATCATCAGCCGTCATTCATCATCATCAGCCGTCATCATCATCATCATCAGCCGTCGTCTGCCATAACTCATTCCTTTTCACCCGGCGAATGGAATTTTTTGAAGGCCTCAAATCAAATACTTTCAGCACTTTTCGGAAAAATTCTCTTGCTAACAGTCGGCATGGAGATTTGCAACTGTTCTTTGCCGAAAAATCTCCCAGGTCGGATGCAGAATCTTGCGAATTACGAAGGAACTACGGCACAATCGTCAGAGGGCAAATTTGAGCATATTGCTTACAATTTAAATTTGCATATCAGAAGGCACAATATTTTTCCCAGTTTATTTATATTTTGTTGCGAAAGTTTTGCACCGATAAGTCTTGATTTTATTCGAATTCCTATAATTGAACCTTTTGACTTGCGACCGGGCACGAGGAAAGGTGGAAGCAATTTCTGCTCTTAAATTCATCCGTTCGAGAATTTCGTCACCCACTCCGCTACTAGCGACATCTACCGGAGACTGTTCGAAGGACTGGTCCCTTCCCCGTTCGTTGCAGCGCGAGGGGGGGGGGGGGCTGGGGGGGGCTGTGGGGGGCGAGATGAAATTTTCGACTTCCCCGCGCGTTTTCGGGCGCTTCTTTTTCTTCACGAGTGAGAAGTCGAATTGCGTCGGGACGAAAAATTCGATTTCGAGCAAATCGGGATCCGGGATCTGTTCTTTTTTTTTTTTTTTTTTTTTAACTCCGCGCTCGATAGGACCCCGATTTTTCTTGTGAGAAATCCAGAATTTTACGTCTTAGCTGCAGCTGGTTTTAATTTCAATTTTATTTTTGAAGTATTTTGGGCCGAAAACCCTCCAAATGAATTCGTTTTCACGAATTTCGGTTTTTTGTCTGTGATTGTCATACTTACTACATATTATTAAAATGGCCGTACCGATGGCCGATGTAAAGAAACAGCTAGGAACCGTTATATCAAATATAGCCTTGCTCAATTTCTTTTAGGGCCGTCACGATGGCTGTTTCGAAAACATCGGTGTGTCGGCCTGAAATATCGATACACCTTGGGGAAGGAGGGGGGGAGGGGCGGGGGAAAGGAGGGGGGGGGAAAGGAGGGGGGGGGGGAGCGGCGGATTTAGTCATTTTTCGCCTCGACCGGGTGGAGATTTGCCTTCCCGTTGTTTCTTGACTCGATCGGGGCGAAGACCTCATTCGTTTTCCATCATATTTCGCCTGTGATAGCGGAGTGGAGGAGGGAGGGGGGTGGGGAGAGGAGAGAAGGGGGGAGAGAAGGGGGGAGGGAAGAGGGGAGAGAAGGGGGGAGGGAAGAGGGGAGGGAAGAGGGGAGAGGTGTGACCTTCGCGACGAGTAATAAAATCTGCCACCATGCCTCCAACTATGGAGAATGACATCCATGCATGGATGGATGCATCGGGACGGCCATGCCTTTTACCTACTAAGAATCACCTACCGAGCTCCGTTCACGAGTTTCCTTTTCGTTTTCTTTCGTTCGGCACGTTCTTCCTCGGGCATCGGCACCGATAGCGGCTGCCGACGGCCGACGGCACCGATAGCGGCCGCCGATACCGGTCGTCGTCGATGCATCGGCACAGCCCCGATTCACGCGGAGACGGCTGCGCTCTGACGCGAATCGCTTTCTGCGCCACGCCCTGTGCTTTCAACAGAGTTATTTCATTCCTCCCACTCCCAGCTGTGATTAATTGCCACCAACTTTTTTTTTTTGTCGGTTTTTTTTTTTTGCTTCCTCTCCCTGGCACGCAGGAACTTAATTACTTAATTCACAGGAAGAGCAAGAGAGGAGCCCTCTCATTTTAAATATTAGTTTCGTAATATGCAATTTTCAACTCGGAATTAAACTTCAAAATTGCCTATTGCCAATTGCCTCATCGTTCCAAAAAACCGACCGCTTCTTCACTAATTGCTGCGCATTGGCCACGAATAAGTTCCTTCGAATGTGAAGAAACCAAAGTTTGAAGTTCCGAAAAAAATTCCACGTGGCCCCAGCAGGAAAAAGTAAATTCGGGGAACAGGATTGTAGGCCTATTGGGTAAATTGCGGGCACGGAAGGGTTTTCCTCGTGATGGGGCACTCTGCTTGCAGATGGCTGGCAGCTTTCTGCATGCTAACATTATTTTGATTGATTTCATGATACATATATTATCTATAATCATCATTAATTACCATATCATTCGTACCTAGCGGAGTATCGAGTAACATCTGGGCGAAGTACTCTGGGAGCAAAAGGCCCCTCGTTACATCGAAAGGGAAGACGGGATGAGGCTGGACACGGGAATCGGGAAAATCCAGGACTCGGGCTGGGCCTCAGCTGATCTCGCACTATCGTGAGGCCGTGGAGAGGAGAGAGTGAGAGCGAGATGAAGCAAGCGCCCATTATCGTTGCGACTCGGGCTTCTTCGGCCGCGTGACGTCACGCGCATCGTCCAGGTGGCCAATGAGAGGACGGGGATGGTTCACGTGGGGTGGGAGGGCCAATGAGGGTCCAAAGCTCCTCGTGATGTCATGCGCTTTTGGGAGCTCTGGTGACAAGCGTAGAAAAAACTCCTATGCGAGCTCCGCCATTTTGTTACGCTTGTGCTTCTCGAAGTTTCACTTCTCGGGATCATTTCCTTCAATAGGTGAAACCATTACTATTGGTGTTTTATCGAAATAAGAGATTATGAACTGTCGAAGTGTTTGCTATATAACTTCATGCGGGGCACATGTAGCTGCAGCGAGAAACGGCCAAGAGAAAGTTGGCCCCTCCCGTGCTCTGATCCGCTGTTGCCGTGCTGCAGCCTCATGGTTCCCCAACGGGGGATAGCCCTGAGCCCTTACCCTTTCGGGGACTTACCTGGGCTTTTGGGGGGCCGGTTCCCCCCAAATTTTCGTGGGAATTGCAGCAAATTGAGGATGATTTTTAAATGTCTCGATGAAATTCTCAGCCCACTAGTCGTTTAGTTGAAGGAAAAATTGCCGGGAAGCTTCATAGTACCACGAGCTAATTTCGACCACGGGGCCTATGTGTGATGTATCCCATAGGCCTAATCGAAAGCAAAGGTAGTCTAAGCTTTGGTCAAATATACTATATATTTTAATGGCCAAATCGCCGCATCCTTGCTGGAGAAATTATCTTCCCTGAATAGGTATATAAAAGTGATTTGGGCTAAATGAGCAATATTTATTAAACTATTTTCCTTAGCCATCGAATGAGAAGCTTAGATCTGCCCTCATGTGTCTCAGTGGCCTTGGCTACACCTAGCCTTCTGCTTAGAGAGTAATTAAATTCAGATCTGAAATTGTTCTTTTCTTTCCTGTAGATCATCCAAAAGAATTTCTCTGAGTGTGAGAGAATTGATACTGCAAGCTGGCAGGCTAACATTCTCCATCACCTTGTGATGGGGATTAAAGATGGGGGTGCAGTGGAGCTGCAGCTAAAGTTCTTTCATGTTTCAGTGACGTAGAAAAAGTTCAGCCATGGCTGAGCGTAATCTTGCAGATGGGCCTCCTAATAAGAGGCCTAAAATGCAAGACCCCTTTGGGAATCCTTCCAATGATGCTTCAGGTATGTACAGTGGCTGCTCTTTGTGAGTTTCAAATCGTTAGTTTCCAAGAACTTACATATATGTTACTGTCTGTGTTTTTGCAGATATGTTTCAACTTCCATTGGAGATTGAAAGTAGCCTTCCTGATGAACTAATGAATACCTGGGGCTCAGCCACAATAGATACAGCAAAGCAACAGGTTCCCCATGGTTCCTTTGTGAATATCCAAAACGGGGCCATGATAGACGGAGGTGTATCTGTGGTCTCCACCCGTCCAGCGATGTCTGCAGAGGCGCATACACAGAGGCTCAACAATCTGACAATCCTGTTGCAGAACAAAGCCCCACAGCCACAGCAGCAAGTTTTGGCCAGTCTTGTTGCAGCAAAGCAGCAGGGACAGCCAGCTGTCAGCGTGTCGCTTGCTCCGGGCACAGCTGGTCTTACAACCCTCATGCCAAATATGACTATGAATATTGGATCCTCTGGGCAGCAGGGTGTTCCCGGTGGTTTGATGAATCGAGCACCCATGAATGTGATTCCTGGAGCTCAGATACCCAATAGTGGAGGTGGGGTCATGGCAAATGGTCCAACCATCACCCAAACTGTGCCTACTCTACGGCAGCCTCAACCACAGCGTGCTGCACAACAGCAGCTCCGTGGCCTTTCCATTTCCACTGCAGCAAGACTTCAGGTATGGCTTCCTTGCTTTCCATAGTATTCCTTTAATTTTTACTCTCCCATTCAATGGTTTGCTTCACTTAGAATCCTTTCATGATGCAGGGTGTTGGAGGTGGCCTAGTGAATCAGATGGGTGGAGGAGGACCAAACTACAATAACTTCCCCAATATGGGAGGTCCCCATCGAGGCCCTGCTCCCCAAGGAGGGATTCCCTCCATGCCTCCCCGATATCCAGGTACCATGGCTGGGAATCCTGTGATGCCAGGGAAACCACCCATGTCTGCTGCACAGCAGCAACAACAGGCACCTCCCCAGCAGCAAGTGCCTGCTGATCAGTCACAGGGGCAGCCACAGCAGCAGCCTCAAATTGGTCAGCAGCAGGCAATGAATGGGGGAGCTCAACTCACTGCTCAGTGTCAGCAGGCTGGTCAACCTACTCAAGGGCAACAGCAGCAACAACCTCCTGGTGTTGATCCAGAGAAGCGGAAGCTAATTCAGCAGCAGTTGGTTCTCCTCCTTCATGCCCACAAGTGCCAGAGGCGAGAGAACCAGGCTAATGGAGAGGTGCATCAGGTTAGCATGAATTGAAAGATTTCTGAAGGTGTAAGAGTCTACCATTTGATTTGAGAAGCCAGCATGTTGTCAGATTGGGTAAAAGTTGTTGAGACCTTTACTCTTACTGTCCCATGCAAGAACACATTGATGATTAATTAGCAAGGTGGACCTCAATTGTATCCTCCTTGTCAGTCATTCATCTACAGCTGTTGAGATGTCTCATGAATATTTGTTATGTTTGTCATGTAACATGCACTTATCAAATTCTATCTGTTCACAGTGCATGCTGCCGCATTGCCAGACGATGAAGAAAGTGCTGAACCACATGGCAAACTGTCAAGCTGGGAAGTCTTGCTCCATTCCACATTGTGCCTCTTCACGACAGATCATCTCGCACTGGAAAAACTGCAACAGTGCCAACTGTTCGGTGTGTCTTCCACTGAAAACGGCTGACAAGCGGAATCAGCCCAACAAGACAGTGGCCACGACTCAGCAGGTGCCAACTACGCATCAAGGCCCCACTCCAGGAGAGTGGAAAAGGGCATATGAATCGCTTGGGATGCCATACTTAGCCAATAACCTCCAACCGGGACAGTCCCCATCCCAGCAGTCTGTGGGGATAAGACCTCCAGGACCTGAAGGAATGAGCCCTGTTGCTGGACAGCAGACACCTCAGTCTTTAGCTTCATCTTTGCAGGTTGGTATCTCACTTGTAATTGTAAAGGTTTGAGTATTTAAATG